>CAUYLG010016011.1:0-129967 GCA_963573385.1 Cacajao melanocephalus
TAGCTGGGATTACAGGCACCCACCACCATACCCAGCTAAGTTTTGTATTTTTAGTAGAGTCAGGGTTTCACCATGTTGGACAGGCTGGTCTTGAACTCCCAACCTTAGGCAATCCGCCCGTGTCAACCTCTCAAAGTGCTGGGATTACCGGCGTGAGCCACTGCGCCCAGCCTGCCCATGTTCTTTAAACCAAATGCTGGCTAACAGATGCTTGTTAAGCTCCTCCTCTGTGCTAGGCATTGCCGCAGTGGCTGGAGCTGTGTCACAGGCCACCCCTGTGCAGCAGCAAGGGCTCATGGAAGGATCTCCATCACTGTCATCAAGATCCAGTGTGGTGCTGCTGCTCCCAGCCCTGTCACCTTCAGCAAGTAGCTTACTTTCTCTGGTTTGCAGTTTATTTTTATATAAACTGGAGACACTAACACCAACCTGACAGAGGCGCTGGGAGGGCCAGCAGAGTGTCGCACACAGGCCATCGTTGTCATCAGCATCATCATCATCATCGTCATCCTCATGGTGGTAGTGGTTTGAGGGCAGAGGTTGAGGACCCTTTGAGAGGGCTTTGGAGTTTCCCAGAGAAGCTGAATCAGCTACACATGATGAATGAAGCCAGCTGTTTCTGTGCAGAGGTGAAGTGGGTTCATTGCCCCAGAGACTGCTGCCTTGGAGACATCTGAATCCTCGTCTTCCTAGAACACCTCCTCCAGCTTCCTATTCTTGGAAGCCCACCCTGATTCCTGCCGTCCTCAGCCTTCCTTCCTCCCCATGGCTCCACGGCTCGCCCAGGGGAGCTGGAATCTTCACACTCTGCCCAGGCCCCTGCTCTGACCTGGTGTGTTTCCTTGAAAGGACATGTGTCATCTAGAAGGCTGCAGCCCAGCGTCCTAACAATGGTTACCCCCAGGGAAGGCGTGAAGGTCAGAGGGGACATTGGCTTTATCTGTAAGGTCGTTTTTTGAAAAAAAAAATGAATTGGCATGTTCTTTGTCTAATTAAAAATCAAATGAATAAAGACTGGTTACTCTGTGTGATTCCACAGTGGGGCGGAGGGAATAGTGACACTGTTTCCCCCTTTCCTTGTTAACTTTGTGCCCTCTGATGAGTCTGGGGCCCCTGAAAGGACAATCAGAGTCTCACATGTCTTGGTGACCCAGTCCCCTTCAGGCCTGCCTGGCTGGCATGTGAGCTCTTGATTTCATCGTCAGGTAAACCAAGTCTCTCTGCAGACGTCATTGCTGTCCTTGGGGTGATAAGGGCGCGTCATGTCTGTCGTTCTGCCACCTAGCCGTGCTCTGATAAGGCACAGCATCTGCTTGTCCTTGGAGGGTGAAATAAATTTAGATGTGTTGGATTTGGAGCATCAGGTGACCTGTCCGCAGCTGGAGCTCTCAGGAAGGGAGGGTGGCCCTGCTGTCTTTAGGGTGTTAGTCTCACCTCCCCACTATGGCTGAAGCTCCTTGAAAGAGAAGCACGAGCTCAGGTGCATGCGAGAAGCCCAGGGTGTGGGTTTCTTGTGAGAAGAAACCAGGTGCCTGTGAGAAGCCCACTATCAGTGGGTTTCCTGTTTGGACATTCTTAGAATGGAGTGCTGGCAGGAATTTTACAGATGACCTGGAGTTGTGGTTTTTAGAGACTGCTCTGCAGGCAGAGTGTGTGATCCAGACCAGGCTTTTACCCAGTTGGGCTTTATTTTACCTTTTATATTTGGACTTCTTTGTCAGATTTCATTCTAGGGCTAAATTTGAGTTTGAAACTCACTGTTCTAGGCCAGGTCTCCCATTTTCCAGATAAGTGAACTGAGTGCCAGAGAAACAAATAACTTGCCAAAGTCTCCCCATGATTGGACTCCATCGCAGGCGCTCCCTACTGTATTAGTTTTTCCTGAGGTTGCCATAGTGAAATACCAGAGACCAGGTAGCTTAAGCAGCAGCAGTGTATTGTCTCACAGTTCTGGAGGCTGGAAGTCCAAGATCAGGCTGTCAGCAGGTTTGATTCATTCTGAAGGCTGGGAGGGAGAAGCTGTTCCAGGCCTCTCCCGTGGCTTCTGGAGGTTTGCTGTCAGTTTGTGGTGTTCCTTGGCTGCAGATTCATCAGCTTTATCATCTTCACTTGGTGTTCTGCCTGTGTGAATGTCTGTCTCTAAGGTTCACCTCCTGCCCTGTTTTTTCTTTTTTGAGACGGAGTTGCGCTCTTGTTCCAGGCTGGAGTGCAATGGCACAATCTCAGTTCACTGAAACCTCCACCTCCTGGGTTCAAGTGATTCTCCTGCCTCAGCTTCCTGAGTAGCTGGGATTACAGGTAGCCACCACCATGCCTGGTTAATTTTTAAAATGTATTTTTAGTAGAGACAGGGTTTCACCATGTTGGCCAGACTGGTGGTTTTGAACTCCTGACTTCAGGTGATCCACCCACCTTGGTCTCCCAAAGTGCTGGGATTATAGGTGTGAGCCACCACACCCGGCCAAGTTTCCCCCTTTTTATGAGGACATCAGTCATATTGGATTAGGGCCCACCCCAATGACCTCATCTTAACTTGATTATCTCCATAGCGACCCTCTTTCCAAATAAGGTCACGTCTGAGGTCCCGGGGGGCAGGACTTCAATGTGTCTTCTTTAGGAGATCTAGTTGAACCCATAACCTATTCACCTGCTCATGTGGTCTGGTGTCGTTAAAGGTAGAGGGGTCAGGGGATCCTGAGTCCCACCAGGTCTGAGGGTGGACACTCCCTTCTCTCTTGAGCCTGGCCGGGAGTTAACCCCTGCAATCCCAGGCTGCTCACTTCCCCAGTGGACCACAGGAATGTCTGTGGCAGGAGCAATGATCTCCCAGGCCATGTGGCAGCTTCTTCAATCTCCCTGTTTGTTATTGTTTAAGACACAGTAATTGGTAAATTATTTTGCTAAAAAGCACAGAAAATTATAAGGAAAGAAAGTCATTCATAATTTTATATCTCAGGTATAGCCACAGTTAACACCTTCATGTGAAATCTTCTAGCTTTTTCCCCATGTGCATATATATGTGGTTTTGTTTCTTACCTCTTAACATAATATCAGAAATATTTTCCCTTGTCATTAAAATCTCCATAAATGTGGTATACATTTTCCCATTGGATGCATATTTATTGAGTGTCAGGCATGGGAGATACATCAGTGAGCAAAGCACAAAGCTTCCCATCTCATGGGCTGCCCTCCTGCAGGTGAAATTACACACTGGGCCATTGGGAACTCACCTAGTGCCCTCAACCCAGCATCCGGCCAGGCTCTGGTCTCTCCTGACCTGTGGCTTACTTCCAGTTGGTGAATTCTTCCTTTAAGCGATCTTGAAAATAAGCCCTTGCCTGTGAACCCAGAATAAATGTGATTTGTAAAGTTCTCATAATGATCACATGTCCATATTGTACTATTTGGGTTGTTTCCACCTAGTTTTTGCCATTACAATTCGTGTTCAGATGAACATCTTTGTACTTCATTGTGACATTTCAATCTATGGCTCAAGGGTAAGAAAGCCCACTGTCTTTTTGAAGACCAGAACACAGCAGCCTATACAGTGCCCTTTGCTTCCTCTGGAATGTTCTGTTCATTTCCAGCTTAGCACTTGCATCCACAGACACCATTAACCTGAAATGTGGTGGGGATGGACACAGTGGATGAAGTGTGGCGCGCGGACTCCACCTGGCTCGCCTGCCCGACTCACTTCTCAGCAGGCGTGAGAAGGGCTTTTCTGTCTATTTTAAGGCCCCTCAATGAAAACAGGAAAAACAAGCTCGTTTGTGTGGGGGACTGCAAGCCAACAAAAGAGCCCAGCCGCCCTGCAGCAGCCTGAGCATGACAGCGTTCTGCCCCATAAAGAGACGCTAGGACAACACTTTTAATGATGTCTGCCTAGACTCTATTTACAGAATTTATTTCCCAGGACTCAGGCCGTTCAGCAGTACCTTGGCAGCAGAGCCCAGCACAGCTGCAACTGCTGTCTCCCCTCCACGTCTGTCTCGGTATATTAAATCCCTTTGTTCTGAACACCCCAGCGCTAGCACCCAGAAGGCAGGGGTGGGGGTTACGGGGAAGAAAAGTCATGGGTTGAAGGATATTTGGGGCCAATATAAACTTCCAAATTAAAAAGCAAAAACTGGCTAAGCCCAGTGGCTCATGCCTGTAATCCCAGCAGTTTGGGAGGCAGAGGTGGGCAGATCACTTGAGCTCAGAGTTCAAGATCAGCTTGGGCAACATGGCGAAACCCCCACCCCATCTCTACTAAAAATACAAAAAATTAGCTGGGCTTGGTGGTGTGAGCCTGTAGTCCCAGCTACTTGGGAGGCTGAGACAGGAGAATTGCATGAGCCAGGGAGGCAGAGGTTGTAATGAGCTGTGATCACACCATTGTACTCCAACTTGGGTGATGGGAATGAAACTCTGTCTCTATTAAACAAAAAACAAAAAACAACCAAAGAGCAACACAAAATTACCCTCTAAAGAGCTCCTAGGGGCATGAGCTACTGTTGGCTGCTAGCTGTGGCCCTTTTCAGCCAGCCGTAGAAAGGAAGATGTAAAAGTCCTGAAGCATTTTGCGTACTGCTTTTTTTTTTTCTTTTCCTGTTTGATGATTGATGCTGAACCATCTTTAAAGTTTTAAAAAAATTACGTTTTTTTTTTTTTTTTTGAGACAGAGTCTCCAGGCTGGAGTGCAGTGGTGTGATCTTGGCTCACTACAACCTCTGCCTCCCAGGTTCAAGTGATTCTCGTGCCTCAGCCTCCCAAGTAGCTGGGATTACAGGTGTGCACCACCACGCCCAGCTAATTTTTGTATTTTTAGTAGAGTTGGGGTTTTACCATGTTGGACAGGTGGGTCTTGAACTCTTGGCCTCAAGTGATCTGCCCACTTCAGCCCCCCAAAGTGCTGGGATTATAGGCACGAGCCATCATGCCCTGCCCAAAAACTTAGCTTTTAATCCTTCTCTCGTTACAAAAATAATATATGTCCATGGTTGAAATTTCCAAAATAATTTTAAAAGGTAAAAATAAAAATTGCCAATGAGATAAGCACTGTTAACACTTTGGTCTGTTGCCCTTTCAGAGTTTGTCTTGCTTATAGGGAGAGAATTGTACCAGCCTCAGCTATCATCTGTTTCCTTGCCCAGACATCAGATATCATTTAAAATGGAAACCTATGGTTGTAGAATTCTCACTGGACTGGGAGGCAGAAGACCCAGGTTCTTGTGTTACCTCTTGATCCTGAGGCCTTGGGAAAGTTACTTAATCTGATTTGCTCATCTTTAAGATGGGAACTCAGTATTCCTCACCTTAGCGGATGATGGAGTGGCCGAGGTGTTAATGGCAGAGAGTGCTTTGCAAATTGCTTTGCAAGTTGCTGGCCAGTTTTGATGTGGGCATGTGAGCCTTTAGTTGGACAAATGGCTGGAGTAGTTTTCCTGTCTTCTTGGGGGAACTGTGACCCTTTCTCGTAAAGCTGTTCTGTCTCTGATCCTGGTGAACATCACCAGCTTCCTCTAGCTGCCCAGAGCTGCCCTTCCCCTCTGCCCTGCCGTATGCCACCTGCCCCTCCACCCTGCCCTGCCATAGGCTGCCTGCCCCTCCTCTCTGCCCTGCCATAGGCCGCCTACTCCTCCCCTCTGCCCCTCCCCTCTGCCCTGCTGTAGGCCGCCTACCCCTCCCCTCTGCCCTGCCTTAGGCCGCCTTGCCCAGTGCAGCATCCAGGCCATCTCCAGGTCCAGGTGCCTCGGCCTCCACAGTATCTCCTGATCTGCCCCTTTCTCCCCATCTCCACCATTTCTCTTGTCCCTTGTCCCTGCCTGAACTCCTGTGTCAGCTCCCTGCTCCCTCCAGGCACACCCACTTCCAGCCAAGCTCCAGGCAGCAGCCAGGAGGCTCTTTCTGAACTGCCAGTCTGCTCTCGCCACCACCTGCTTTAGTAGCTTTCCACTGCTGTCAGGACAGAGTCCAGAGTTCTTGCTGAAGCTGACTGGGCCTGGCCTCTCCACCCTTGCCGACTGCTTCCAGCTTCACCCCTGCTGCCCATCTCCTGACTTAGCCATTCCTTCATGTTTCTTCTTTTCTCCAGGCCTTTGCCTAGGTGGTTCCCTCTGCTGGATACATTTCCCTAACCCTGCTTGGTAATCAGCTCAACCTTAGTCCTCTGTTTCATAGGTCACCTCCTCCAGGAAGCCTTCCCTGGTGACCTCACCTGGTCAGGGTTTGCTCCCTACCCTCATGCTGCCGCTGGCCCTACTGTGGTTGTCTGATGACTCACCTTTGTCTTCTATTTGGCCATGGGCTCTGCGAGGGTAGAGCCTGGGTCTGCCTGACTGTATTTTGCCAGCACCCAGTGTGAGTGTTTACTCTATACAAGGCACTTATAGAATCTTGTTTAGATATTTTGTTCTCCCTTAAGATGGAAAAACACTCACTCTTCCCAAGTCCTGGACTGATTGCTGATGGATCTTATTTTTCTCTCTGAGTTCTTTTAAGAGTCCTGGAAACATGGACCGAGAACAGCTGTCACATGTCAGCTCCAAAGTAGCTCCTTTTATCAGAAACGGTTCAGGGGGAGATGCCCAATTGCAGCTCCTGCCAAGGGCAGTGACCCCACTTTTCTCTCCCCTTGCAGGCCCCCATCCGACCTCAAGGGGAGGCGTGGGAGAGTTATGGGAAGTACATCCCACCGGCACAGCTGTCACGTCAGCCCTCTCTGGCTGCCAGAGTCTGACTGGCCAGGCAGAGATGGGCACGGGCATGACTCTGCTGAGCCCAGCTTGGGGCAGAGCAAGCCACCGAGAATGGTTTTGCCAAAAGACTCCATCATCATCAGGCTTGGGTGTCCACAGCCTGGGAGTGCCAAGCAGCTGGAGCACTGTCCTGAGGCATGTGGTGGGTCAGCTGGGACAAAGCCATTGAGCTGCCAAACCAAACCAGTGCCTCCAGATTGGGACGGAGACAGCGGTGAGAAACGTGAGCTCCAGTGTCAGAGGGACCTGGGTTTCATCCGGGCTCTGTTCCTTGCTGGTTGTGACTTTGAGCAAGTGACTAGCTTTCCCTGAACCTCAGTTTCCTTATCTGCAAAACAGAAACCGCAGTGTTGCAAGGATTGAGTGAAGACCTGTGTGGGGAGGGCTGCATAGGGCTGGCCTGCAGCAAGCCTCACGCGTCTTCCTCTTCATCCTCTTCCCTGTCTTCCTCTTCATCCTCATGGCCGTTCCTCATCGTAGTTGTCATCAACTGTCCCGAGCAGTGCAGAGCTTTGCTTCTTGGTTCCGCCTGGTTGCTGGTTGCCAGGTCCTGGTGGCTTAAGTTTATCTGTTCATTCATTCATTCATTAATCTGTTAAGCCCTTCTTCCTTCTTCCGGGCCAGGGAGCCAGGGTGCTGCCAGGTGGTGGGGAGCAGCTTTCAGAAGTGGCTCTTGGCAGCGCAGGCTGGGCTACGTTTATGGCCTTTATGTAACCCCTTTTCCCTGAGCCCCATTCCTGCCCCTTGATCTTTATTCACGGACTCCCGGCAGACTTAGAGGTCTGAAAGGCACCCCCGCCACACACCTTCATCTCATTCATCCCTCTGCCTCCAGGCAGGAGGATCCTCAGCCGTGGCAGACATGTGGGGTGATAGCCAATCCCAGCCACGAGCCTCTATTCGCTTTTACCCTGGCAAGATCCTGTGGAGGGTCCCAATGCGGGGTGGGGGTAGGGATGTGGGATCAGCTGAGTTCCTTAGAAAGCTCTCCCTAGTTGGGAAGACAGTAGAAGGCCAACATGTGGCACTGGGTGACAGCCCTATGCAAGTGTGCAAGGTGGGTGGATACCAAGGTACCAAGTGCCCAGGGACAGGGCAGGGAAGGGGGACAGAGACATCTATGTGGGAGGGAAGGTCCCAAGTGGATAAGTGAGAGAGAGGGCGTGGGGGTGGGAGAGGGAGAGAGAGAGAGAGAGAGAGAGAGAGAGAGGACCCTTTTGAGTCAGCAGGTTCAGCATTATCCAACCAGCAAACATTTCCTGGGCGCTTACTGTAGGCCAGGCACAGGGCTATGTGCTTTACAGACACACACTTGCCCAATTGCTACAAAGCCCGGTGGGGCAGGTGCTGCTTTCCCCACCCCTATTTTAGGGATGAGGATGCAGAGAGTCAGAGAGGTTCGTGAGTCGCTCACAGGCACAGAGCTCTGCAGGAGGTGGAGGCCGGATTCACAGCTGGGCCTGAGTCTCGGCCATGCTGGCTGTGAATTTCCTCCATGTCAGCCATGGTTTCCCCAGGGACGCGGAACAATATGGGCACCCTTGGGAGGTGAGGTGTGCACTGCAGCGGTGGGCTCTGTGCAGAGGTCATGAGGCAGAAGGTCGGGGAGGCTGGGTTGAGCCAGGGACACCAGCCATGCCTCCTGTCCGAAAGGTGAGGTCCTTGCCCTGCAGGTCGTCGGGAGCCATTGACTGTTCATGTCTGATAGCCCCTGCCTGCAGTCATCCTCAGGGTAAGAGTAGAGAGCAAAGTGAAGCCACGGACAGAGCAGGCTGGGCTTCGGGCTATATGAGATGCCGTTCCTCCTTCTCCAGATTCTTCGTATTGACCCACGATGTACAGTGTTCCTGAAGTATCCAGCCCAGGCCCTGGGATGTACCGTAAACAGCCCCCACTTCTGATGAGAGTAGCACTAAGGCTCAGGTAAACCTCACAGGAGGCAGGAGCGGCTGGAGCTTCTCTCCTGCAGTGTCAGGCCGGAGCAGGTTTTTTGTTGTGACACCCGGTCACAGGATGCCTTTCAGCACCACCTGTCCGAGCTCTCCAAGCCGGCAGCTGTTCCCGCCGCCCACCTGTCTCTTCCCTGCTCATGTTGGGGATGGTTTCTCGCTCCCCTGCTGTCTGTCCTCTCTTTCCCCTCCCCGCTGCAGGGCCTTTTGGAAGGTGGCAGATGGGCATGAATGTCACACTGGCCGTCTCTGCCTGTGCTGTGCGCGGGGCCGGCCAGCCCGAGAGATCAGCTCAGGCGTATTCCACAGGGGGCTTGTGTTGGTGAGAAGTTCTCGTGACCTGAGCTGACAGGGGTCAGAATGTGTGTGGGGTGCAGAGGGAGCTCCCCACCCCTGATGGTCCCCTGACCTCCTCCCTTGGCCAGCCAGCCACAAGACTCACTTTCTTGGGGATTTAGGGGTCAGCAGGTTTTGTGCTCATTTGGCTTTAACATGAGAGGAATGGTTCTCAGCCCCGAGTTGCAGCTGCTGTGTTAACTTCCCACTCAGCCCTTACCTGGATTCCTGTTTCCCGCAGAGGTGTTCCCAGCCTCTCCAGGTGGAAAGTTCAGAGTTCTGCAGCTGGGTGGATCCGTCCCCTTTTCTCTGTCCTTGGTACTTGTCTTCCTTCATAGACTGGTGCAGTGGCCTGTTCATTGGTCCTCTGTTTATAGTTGGTATCTTTTTCCTTCCTTCCCATTTAATACGACCTTCTTGCTTGCTGTTCTTAGCACTCAGAAGGTTCTTGACGTCTCTGAAGTCATCTAAGTTGACACTCCTACCAGATACCAAGGGTCTGTCCACTGCCTGTGGTCCTTCACCACGTGCGTCCCCTCCACCCTGCCCTGCCAGCAGACTTCAGGCCCTCAGAGAAACCTAGCAGCATGGTGGGTCCATAGCATGTTTTTCAAGTCATGGTGTCAAATCTCTGCTCTTCTATTTAGGAGCTGTTTGACTTTGGGCAATTTTCTTAACCTCTTGGAGCTGTAGAAATAGAAAAAAACAGGTTTTCTTCTTGCTTCTAGGTCTTTGCTACGGCTGCACCCTCTGTCCTCTCCACTTGGCCAAGCCTACCTCCAATGTCAGGAGATTCCTGCCCCAAATAACCACCCCCTCCCCGTACCAAGGCCCTCGAGCGCTCCACATGGGTCGCCACCAAACCTTCCCAAGGAACCCTTGCTGTGGGGAGCAGGACTAGGCTCCAGGTGTCTGTTTTCCTAGAAGGTGCGTGTGCCTCCTCCATCTTTGTAAGCCTAGCCTCGTTACAATGCCTGGGCTCTGTGGGAGCCCAGAAGTGTGTATAAAACCAGAGAGCAAGCAAGGGAGTCAGTGAGGAAGGGGAAGGAGAAATGAATAATGAGGCAGCATCACTGCAGCGGGGCGAGGAGAGGTCCCCCGGAGCATGCCGATGCCACGTAGGGGGCAGCTCCTCCCTGGACCCGTGTAGCTCACCCCCTAGCCTGGCAGCCCTGTCTTCACACCTCCATAGTCTACAGGGTTTTAGCATTTGCTTCAGTTATTTACTGACCATGATCTCCTAGGTCCGGAAAGAAAAAGCCCCATGGGGCCAGGTTTATAGAGGATAAACCTGCTCCTGCTGAAGCTGGCTTCCTGCTTGGGGGATGCTGCAGTGAAGCCTCAGGCCTGTTCGTGGAGCCAGTCAGCGCCGGCTGCTCTGGGAGTGGCCTGAGGTCTCTCTGGGACGTGTGGGCTGGAGCTGCAAGCTGGGTGCCACCTGGCTGGCCATTAGAATGCCATCAGAGAGGGCTGGCTGGCTGGCTCCTGGGCCTCCCAGGAGGACCTTACAGGGGCTGGAGTCCTCCCTGCATACCCGGCCCCCCGGGCCCCAGCAGAGGCAACGGGAGAAACCAGTTGATCAGAAAGCTGAACAGATTGAACTGGCCTTGTTAGTTTCCCCCAACAGCGGTCCCCTCTGAGGACAGAGCTGGACAGGCCTCCTCTCGGGCCCAGGTGGAGGGCATTGGCTAGAACCTTTCTCCTAGGAATGGAAGGAAGGAAGTCTTGTGGAGATTAAACGGATGTGCTATGTGTTGAGTTCATTTTTTCCACCCCACCATCAATATGTGGTTATGATTTCTGGGAACCACTTCCTTTGACTGCTCAGTGCTGAGGGCTGAGGTGTGGCTGGCACATGGCTTATCTGAGGAGGGCCTGGGCTCGTGCACTCTGTTGCCTCCCTGCCTTCCAGAAGACTCTGCAGGGATTCTCTTTTACTGATGGGACACAGATTGCCCTCAGCCTGGCATTCATGATACACCACAGTATTTTGTGTATGTGTGTGTGTGTGCGTGCACATACAAGTTTGTATGTGCCCGTGTATGTTTGTACGTGCAAGTGTGTGTATACATGTAACTTTGTATATGTCCATTTATGTTTGTGAGTGTATGCATGTGTGTGCACACGCAACTTTGTATTTGTCCATGCATGTGAGTGTGCATGTATATACATGCAAGTCTGCATGTGTCCGTGCATGTTTGCAAGTATATGCATGTTTGTGCATGTGTGTGTGCACGTGTGCATGTGTGTGTGCGCGCGCCTATCACTAGACTGTAAGCATCCTGAAGGCAAGGCGTTGGCTATCTTAGGTCCCTTCCACCTCAACAGACATCAAGGGAAATTACTCTGACCTGGAGACAAGGCCAGGAGGAGGGCAGTGGGTTGTTGTGGGGAGTGTGTGGGGCCAGAGCCAGATGCTCTGAATTCTACGTTGGTCCCCACTTACCAGCTCTGGGCCTTAAGCCAGGCTTGGTTCCCAGCCCCCGCCACATCCTACGTGAGAAGTAACCCCTTGCTGGGCCAGTAGGCATGGCTGTCTTGCCCGATAGCCATCTTGGAATTAGGGAAGAGCCCTCCTGGGACCTGAGCCTTCCCTGGGGAGCAGGGACAGCTTGGCAGGCAGAGAAGGGAGCCTCACCTGCCATGGTTGCAGTGGGGCAAATGCCGAGGCTGCCTCCACTTGTCCCTTTTTCCTCCAGTGACCCCCACCTTTCCTTTTCCACGAAGGAGGGACAGAGTGACCTCCCATAAGTGGGCTTCTCTCGTCGCCATGGTTGTCCTAACCCTTCTGTCTCCCTCAAGGACAGGGCTGCGTCTCAGTCGCCAGTGCCCAGCGTGTAGCACAGTGGCTGCACACAGTAGGTGCTTGCTATGTGTGTTGGCTTAATGAGGAGTCCAGGGGCCTGGCTTTGAGTTTCTGTTCCACCATTGGCCACCCACATGTGTCCCTCTTGGTTCAAACTGCTGGGAAGCCCACAGCCCAGTTTGATGTCAAAAGCAAAGGTCTCTTTCATCTGATGTCTTGGGGGGAGTTCATTTGATTTTCCCCTCCCTCTTTTGCTGTTTGTTTCCTGTTCTTTGTCTTTTATGGAACAATTGAACATGTGCCTTTATTGGAAGATGCTGTGGATCATTTTGGGAAGTAAGCAGGCAATTAGTAAGTCAGTGTGTTAAAACGAAGGGGAGAAGAACCTCCCTGCTCAGCCCAGGAAGCAGGCAGGTCTGAGCCTTGTTCCTCCTCTCTGGAGAATGGGCATATGAGCATCTACCCTGTAGACCTTGAAGAATGAGAGCAGAATGGGTTCTGGCAGGCCAGTGTGGTGGGGAGCAATGGGCACATCCTTCTCCCAGGGCTCTAGAAGGTGGGTTTACTCAGGCAGGATGATGCTGCATGGATTGAGGAACAGGCTGTGCCACAACCAGCCTGGAAGAGGCCAGGGCTTGCAGGGCGGGCACAGCTGGCAGCTCCCCATTCTGGAGGAACCAGCTGAGAGCATGCTGAGGCGGACCACCAGCAAGTGCTCTGGGGAGACCAGGTGTCACAAGTTCGAGCACTGGGCAGGCCAGCACTGTTGCTTTGCTTTTCTTCTCCACCCTTGGTAAAGAGACGCAATGGCTGAGGATCCACGGTGAGCCATGATGGTGACATTGTCCAAAAAAGGAGATCGCTCCATTGAAAGGTATAAATAGGAGTGCTGGGGGTGGCTAGGTGACAGGGCCACTCTCTTCACACCCTCGACCACCACAGGAGGGCCGCTCTTGAAGTCTTGGCCAGCAGCAGGAGACATTTTTTAAGATGTTGGCAAGAAATGAGAGTTAAGGAATCTTCTGTCACCCTCCTCCCTCCTCCCGCCCACCCTGGCCATCATAAAACAGAATTTGAGAGAATTAGCTCCTGGTGGAGAGGTCGAACACTGTGCATTTGTCGTGCTCAGGGAAGAGCTCGTGGCCAGCGACCTGCGGGAGAAGAGGCAGGAGGAAGGAGGCTGCCGTGGTCAGCGTGGGAGGGAGGCAGGGGAGAGCTGAGGGGCGGGACTGGCAGTCAGCCAAGCCTTGGCTTCCTCCGCTTAATCGTCACAAAGAGGCAGACAGTGAGGACAGCCGCTGAAGGCAGAGGCGTGGCTTTGGGAGGGGACCGCAGTGACGCTGTGTCCAGCTCTGTGTCTGACTCTGTGTCCCGTGGTTCTGGAAGGAAAGCAGTGCCTTGGAAACAGGCTTGGGTTCAGTTCCTTGCCCCTCAACTTACTCACTAGATGGCCTTGGGCAAGCCCTCTCACCTTCGGAGGCAGTTCCTCACCTGTACTGTGGGACACAGAAATAACACCTCCCCACAGGGTCTCCACGGGCACCAACCAAGACCTGTGTAGGACGGGAAGGCCTGTGCACTCAGGGCCTGGGGCCTGCAGGTGGGGACCATGGCTCAGTAGGCCTCAAGATGCTCGTGAGGGGTGGGCATTGGGTCTGCCTCTCTGTAGGCATGGTGACAGCCCTTTCTGGGGTCATTGACCAGCAGCCAGCTTTTTTCCCAGCTAGGTCTGAATGGTGAAAGCTGGGTCTCCCATCCAGGACTGATTCAGTGGCCACCACTTTCTACGCTTGACGAAGGAAGACTAGGAGGGTCTCGGATCATCCTCAAAACTGCCACCTGCCTTTGGTGGGTGCTCATATGTGGGCACTGGGCATGGCTGTTGCCCCGAGTGTGCCTGTCCTTACTCCCCGCGGAGGGTGTGGTCTGCTGTGCAGCTTGCAAAGCGCTTTTCACACTTCCTGAGCCTATGTTTTCATTTTTGTTTTACGGACCAGGCTCTGAGAAATTGTCTCTGTCACTCACTTAGAGGCAAAGCCTGATCCATGACAGCTTAACCACAGGTACGACCAGTGCATGGCTTGCCCCAGGATGGCGTCAGAGTGCAGGCTAGGACAGGGCTGGACGCACAGCCCATGACTGCTGGATGGGCCTGCTGCCAGTGCCAGCTGCCATCTCTGATGGGACCCTCCAGCTCCAGCAACCCCTTTCACATGCGGGTCCTGGAGTCTCTGGTCCCAGGCAGCTGCCGCCTACACCTGTCTCATTTTTTCAGTGTGGCATTTGGCCATGGGAGGGTGAGGTGGTAGGAGAAGTGAGTTACCTTCAAGTCTGAGTTGGCATGAACTTGCCAAATAAAACATGTAATATATGCCAAGAAACATTTTACTTGGTTACCTCTTAGCAGGCCAAGTGCACAATTTTCCATCAGAACTTTTCCATTGCTCAAAAGTGTCTCTGACACCGAAGCTGGATCCTGCATCATCCTTGTCACAGCTCACATTTTATTTGGGATCTGGTGTTTTCAGAATGTCACCACCTCTTGCTTTGCGCTCCCCAATGGAAACATTTCACAGGAATGTTTTCAGCCGTCGAAGTGGTGCAACCCTCTTTCAGAAGGTTTTCTTTGTCCAGCGCAGAGAAGAACCCCTTTTTTTGTGAAGTCCCTGCCATGTTTCACCGGTCAGTTTGGATCTTCCCGGGGAGCCATGGAGTGGATCAAATCTCATTACAGCAAAAGCTGTTTGAGTTTCATGGACACGTTTGTGGAAACAATTGCAGATTCCTCTGTCGACAGTCTACTTCCAGTGTGTAATGTTTGATAGAACATGCGCGCAGCACAGCAGAAGAATTTGGACAGCCCTCAGAACGTGCTGGAATGGAATTTTGCTGGGCCTGCTGTCCAGGTCTCTGATAGGGCTGTGGGAGAATGTTTGCCCACCTGTTAGGCAGATACTCAATGGGCTCCGTCTGTGTTGCAGACGCTGGGCTAATTGCAGAGATAAGTGCAACCTGGGCCCCACCCTCAGGGAGCCTAGCCAATGGGGAATGGAAGCAGTATCAACATTCTGTTCCTAAATCAGAATCATGTTAGGAAGTGGATGGAATGTGTTACGCATTTATTTTAATATATGTCATTAAAAGAATCCAGCCGCTGCAGCAGTAATTCTGGTATGTTATTACTTAGAAAGACTAAGTCGGAAAAAGACAGGAGGGGCAGTTAATTACAACCTAAGTTAAAGAAATCGAGTAAATACTGTAATGGTGGTAACTATTTGATATGGATCGGCTCTGTGTCCCTACCCAAGTCTCATTTTGAATTGTAGCTCCCATAATTCTCACATGTTGTGGGAGGGACCTGATGGGAGATAAGTGAATCATGTGGGTAGTTTTCCTATTACTGTTCTTGTGGTAGTGAATAAGTCTCACAAGATCTGTTTTTTTGTTTTGTTTTGTTTTTATGTTTGTTTGTTTGAGATGGAGTTTTGCCCTTGTTGCCCAGGCTGGAGTGCAATGGCGCAATCTTGGCTTTCCACAACCTCTGCCTCTGGGTTCAAGCAGTTGTCCTGCCTTAGCCTCCCAAGTAGCTGGGAGTACAGGCATGTGGCACCACACCCAGCTGTATTTTTTTAGTAGAGACGGGGTTTCTCCATGTTGGTCAGGCTGGTCTCCTACGCCGGACCTCAGGTGATTCACCAGTCTCAGCCTCCCAAAGTGCTGGGATTACAGGCATGAACTACCATGCCTGGCCTAGATCTGATTGTTTTATAAGGGGAAACCCCTTTCACTTGGCTCTCATGCTGTCTTGCCTACCGCCACGTTAGACACGCCTTCCTCCTTCTGCCATGATTGTGAGGCCTCCCAAGACGTGTGAAACAAGAGTCCATTAAACCTCTTTTTACCTATAAATTACCCAGTCTCAGGTAGGTCTTTATCAGCAGAGTGAGGATAGACTAAGACACTATTATAGGTGGTAGGTTATGATAAGAGATTATGGTAAAAACCCTGACAACAGCTCATGAATGGCTGGTATCTGGAAAAATTAAGTTCAGGTGTATTTTGTGTTGATTGGGTGCTGGGGGCTTTACCTCTATCATCATCCAATCCTCAGGAAATCCTGGGTGATAGTAGTGTCAGATGGTAGTCCCAACTGACAGCTGATAAAAGCTCATAAAGCTCAAAGAAGTGAAATGATTTGTCCAAGGTCACATGACTAGTAAGTGAGGGAACTTGTATTTGAACCCAGGTCTGTCAACTCCTGATCCTGAACTCTTAGCCACCATGCTATATGGCAGTTGATAAAATAAAAAGGTGATCCTTTCCTCTGCAGAGTGTAATTCAGGAAATCATCCTAGGGGAGGTGGTCTTGACTGAGTGTAGGCTTTAGCAAGTTTCGGTGGTAAGGCAGAATGTCCCATAGGTCAGATACCCGTAATTATCGACTGGATGGTTTGAATTACAGTGACTTAAACATTTTTTCCTCATGTGAATCTTGAGTTAGGCCACAGTTGGCTCTTCCTTGTCATCAGGGTCCTGGGCTGCTTTTATCTCTCGATTCCACTAGGTGTCTCATGGTTTAAAATGGCAGATACAGCTCCAGCCGCAACATTCTTGTTCCAAAGAAGTAGAAAAAGAAAAGAGGGAAAAGGGCAAATGTACATTCCTCCCAATGAGTGAGCCCTTTGAAGGAGCTTTTCTGGAAGGGAAAGCAAACAAGTTATCCTTGCATCTCTTGCAAAGCAAACAAGTTACCCTTGCATTGGCGGCCCTAGTTATTAGGGTGGCTGCCCACTGTGTGCTCAGCGTATGTGAGTGGAGTACAAACCTCAAGGTGCTTACAAGGGATCAGACTGCTTCCCATTGAAGCTGTAAAGGAGACTGCAGCTCAGTGGTAGGAAAAAACCTCCCCTAACCAGGTTTGCTTCTGGAGTGACCCCAAAAAGCTCCTAGGTCTGTTTTGGTTTCTTCAGCACATTTATTTGGTGTTTAATCACAGGGGAAAGTTGCAGTGATTATGCCACCTGCCCGAGGCAGCCCCTCCTCACCATCTCATCAACTCTTCTGAAAAGATAAGAGTCACTGTTGGTACAAACCAATCTCGTTCTACCACCAGCCACCCTCTGGTGCAATTAGAGCAGGAGCCTGTTTTCCACCCGAATTCTGGGCTGGCTGTCACTTAGGCTCAGCAGAGCTCTGTGTGGTGGTGACCAGCCCCAAGGTCTGTGCAGCTTACAGGCAAGGATGGGACCTGGGCACTGTGGGTCACCTGGGCTCCATCCTCCCTCTCTCTCCCCTGAGGACCTGGGTTTGCTTTTCACTTCTTTTCTCAGGAGGGTATGATGGCCAGTTGCCAGAAATATCAAGTTTGGAGAGTTTTTTTTCTTTTTTTTTTTTTTTTTTTTTTTTGAGATGGAGCTTCGCTCTTGTTGCCCAGGCTGGAATACAATGGCATGATCTCAGCTCCCTGCAGCCTCTGCCTCCCTGGTTCAAGTGTTTCTCCTGCCTCAGCCTCCCAAGTAATTGGGATTACAGGCATTCACCACTACACCCAGCTAATTTTGTATTTTTTAAGTAGAGATGGAGTTTTGCCATGTTGGTCAAGCTGGTCTCGAGCTCCTGACCTCAGGTGATCCACCTACCTTGGTCTCCCAAAGTGCTGGGATTACAGGCATGAGCTACCATGCCTGGCCTGGAGAAGTCTTTAAAATCCGTGGAGCCCTTCTGGGTTGCCAACGTTGTTCTGGGGACTGGTTCAAAGATCAAATCTTGTTCATGTGAAGAAGCCCTCTCTGCTGGGATTTGGGTTCATCTGGGTATGAAATGTGCCCTTTTCACGTTTTGGGAATCGGGATGCCAGACCATGGAAAGAATGTTCCGGCTGAAATGGGAGCTAGGGGTGGGAGCCAGCCCCCGTTCCTCTGTTCCTCCGTTTGCTTGCTCAGGAGACTTACTCCAGCTGGTTGGAGGCAGAGCTGGGGAGAGAGGGCGTCTGCCGTCCTCAGCCAGGGCTCTGCCTTTGTTCTGTAATTACCTCCAAGCAAATAGTCTTGGAAGGAAGTTTGGAGAGATGTTTCATAGGGCGTTAGAAATCAAACTGCTATTAATATGCTAATGACAGCAGGCTCCGTACTTACCATTGAAACAGGTCCTGGAGAGCCTCTCCTTGGCAACACTGTTAGACATTCTGTTCTTGAAATAGAAAGTCCATATTCTTTGGTGAAAGCTGTAAATCCCGGCTTTCCCTGCGAACAGCCAGCCCTTCTCTTTGGATTCAGTAGGTTCAGCCCTGGCCTCTGGCAGCAAAGGCTGGGTGGAGTGAGGTGGGGAGAATTTGACGCACTCAGAAAGCAGTCAGCTCCTCAGAGATGTCCAAAGGTGCTGGGGCCCCAAAGGCTGCAGGCCGCTTCCCTGACAGTGTCATTGTAAATCTAAAAATTGTTTTTAGCAGTGGCATCACTGCTACTTGTTTTATTTTCAGATTGATAATGCAGGTGCTGCTTGGAAATGTCTTTTTTCCCCATATCACTTTTGTCATGGAAGTTCCCAGTATATGAAGAAAACAAAATGGCAGCCACCCAACCGAGGGTAATCCATTTTCTTTTCTTTTTTTTGAGGCAACTTATACTTTAGTAGTGTGACTTCATTTATTTTTCTGTAGCAATAGTACTATGTTGATTTTTGGGATTTTGATATATATGACATATATAGATTATATTTCTAAAATCTGATAAATTCTGAATTCTGAAATATGTGTGATCTCAAGAGTTGCTTTTTTTTCTAGTGTCTGTATCTAAGGTATACAACGCAATGTTTTGTTGCATGTGTACTTAGTGAAATGATTGCTACAGTCAAGCAAATTAATACATGCATCACCTCTCATAGTCATCTTTGCCCATGTAGGGGAGGAATAAGAACACCTCAAATCTCTCTTAGCAGATTTCCAGTGTACAGTGCAATATTATTAACTATAGTTTTCATGGTGTACATTAGATATCTAGACTTATCCTACATAACTGAAACTTTGTGCTCTACATCTCCTTTTTTTGAGACAAGGTCTTGCTCTGTCACTCAGGCTAGAGTGCAGTGGTGCAATCACAGCTTGCTGCAGCCCCGACCTTCCAGGCTCAACTGATCCTCCCACTTCAGCCTCCTGAGTATCTGGGGCTACAGGTACACACCCCATGCCTGGCTAATTTTTGTATTTTTTGTAGAGATGGGGTTTTGCCATGTTGCCCTGATTGTTCTCAAACTCCTGGGCTCGAGTGATCCTCCCACCTTGGCTTCCCAAAGTGCTGGTATTACAGCTGCACCCAGCCTATCTCTTCCATTTTTAAGACTGAATAGTATTCTATTGTACAGTTGATCCTTGAACAGCACAGGTTTGAACTGTGTGGGTCCACTTAAATGAGGATTTTTTTCATCCAAACACAGATTGAAAATACAATGTTCAAGGGATATAAAACCCTGAGAATTAGAAAGGCTGACTTTTTATATACTCAGGTTCTGTAGAGCCAACTATGGGAGTTGAGAATGTATGGATTTTGGTATCTGTGGGGGATTGGCTCTAGGACTCCCCAAGAATACCAAAATCCGTGAATGCTCAAGTCCCTGATATAAAATACTGTATTTGCATATAACCAATGTAATCTTCCTGTATACTTTAATCATCTCTAGATTACTGCTAATACCTAATTCAATGTAAATGCTATGTAAATAGCTGTTATACTATATTGTTTGGGTATATATCCAAAGAGGGATTGCTGGGTCATGTGGTAGTTCTATTTTCTAATATGGAAAATATTAATAGGTATAACCCATATAAACCAAGCTGCTTGGGATCTACAATAATTTGTAGAGATGTCAAAGTGTCCTGAGTCCATAAAGTTTCAGAGTCATTGCAGTAGAGGGAAGAAAAGGACAATAGAAACAGTGAAACTTAAATAGCATTTCCTGAGCCTTGAGAAAGAACTGATGCTATATAATTATTTTTTCACTCTAAGATAACTCAAGATAGAAACTTTTAAGTCTAGAAAACTGATAAAGTAAGGTAGCAATACATTCTACAGGCCTAAGAACCCTGATGTGGAAGAATTCCAAGACTGGGTCCTGCTTACCTTGCATTAGACAGTGACACCTAATGAACAACAATGGTATTACAACCCAGCTCTATGAAACCAGGGACTAGCAAGAGTAAATGCTGTATTCAGACTAAAGGACATAGATAAGAGCACATTCTGTCAGGCAGAGTATTCCATTATATGATAGTCTTAGACAAAACAAATTCTCATGCTGTGGAGGGCAGTTTACAAAATATATAATGACAGTTCATCTGCCTATACCTTCTTCCTTAGTTAAGTTGAATGTTAGTGGTTCATCAGGGAATCTGGAGCATAGAGTAGAATCACAATCACCTTGGACTTCTAAGAAATAAATAATTACAAGGCTTTATAGAATCAGTTTCTGGTCCCAGAATTTTATGTTTTTACCATGTTCGTGGCTCATGCTTTCTTGATTTCTGGCATCCTGTCTGATTTCTGAGGCTGGGCCTGCTAGAGTCTTGTCTATCTTCTTGTTGCCCAATAAGATCAGCCCCTTTACTGTGCCTGTATTTCTATATCCAGCATTACCTAAATCCAACTTGACATAGGCTTTGGGCTCTTCCAGCTCCTCCTCTGCCTTTTAACCCCATGTGTGCCCCAGAACCACCCACAAGGAAGAGCCAAGAATAGAGCAAATGATCAAAAACAACAAGAACAACAAAACAGAACTGCACCCTTCTGTACGCTTCAGTCTCTAGCAGGCTTAGCCCAAGCCACTACTGATCCCTTTTCTCACAAGTTTTCAATGCAATCTACAGAGAGCTTTGTCTTCTCATATAGGAACTTCTCAAAACTATAAAAGGAGAAAGGCTTTGCTTTACTAAAATGTGCTCTGCCAACCCTCTCTTTAGCAACTGACCAGTGCTGAGCTATCTCATGCTACCTGTGTGGCATTGTCACAGAAGACAGGGAGTGTCTTTGCCCATCAGAGAACAGCATGTGAGTGAGGCCCAGGCTAGGGAAGAAAAAATTCTTAACAAAGTGAGGTGTGAAGGTGGCTGGGGGCCAACTGGACCCTGGAACCCAAGCGAAGTGAAGTGATGCCAAACGCCTTGCTCAACAAAGTAATGAAAGTGATCTGGAAGTGGTGTTTTTTTCTCCTTTTAATGACAGAGCAGGGCTGGGTAAGGAATAACTGTAAGTGCAGGTGAAGCTTGTTTTTGCTCCATAGATAAAGCCACAAATGGGAGGTAGGCCGGCTGTGGCCTTCCCGTGCTCTAGGCAAATTCCCTCAGCACTGAAGAAGGTGCCTTCCGAAGGGCCTGTGTTGTGTCTGCAGTTCTGTCCCCAGGGAGGTGGAGGCTGAGGCATCTGTGGCAAAGCCCCTCGTGGGAGTGGGGTTAGGGAGGTGTTCGGAAAGGCTGTGGCTGATCATGAGAAGCAGGTGACCCTGGTGGATACCGTTCCATCCTGGTGCGTGCCTTCCTGGTTGCCTCCTGCTGCCCGCTCCTGGGGAGTGGAGTGGGCGAAGCATTAGTCTGGATTGCTGTCGGCTTGGTTGCCTTCCAGAGACCTGCATCCAGGTGCCAGGGAAATTCTGACTGAAGTCTGTTCAACAATAGCAATAGCGGCTGACACTCAGGCCTGCGGGCTCCGCCATTGACAACTCTGCAGGAGCTTCTTTCCATGCAAGAGAACCAGCCCCACGTTCACCGCCACTTCTTGTTCTGCTGCCTGCATTCTTGGCCACATAGTTAAGTCTCCCTCCCTTTGCGCTCCTTTGTGTCTCTGGGCTTTTCCAACATTAGCCATGCCATTGGCAGGGTGGTGGTGGGTGGTGGGGCACGCTTCCTGACTCGGACACCTTGGCCCCACGGGGACTGAGTTTTGGACAAGGTGTGGCGGCAGCCTCCCAAGCCGGGGTGGGCAGCGACTGCTGAGCAGATCCTGGTCCTCTCAGGGTGGCTGCGTCAATCACGCCCAAAGGGGAGAGGCCTCAGTATGGAAAGTATGTGAGCCTTGGACAGTGTCACGGATGGCCCGAAATGGCTTGGCCCCTTCTTTCCAAGGCCCCAGCTGGTTTCCCCATTGTGCAGCGGGGAGGGAGCAAGGGGCCAGCTTGCCCGAGTTCCTGGAGCACCAGCAGGAGTCCCTGGGCCATAGGTGGGTGAGGGCAAGGGTGGCAGTGTTTTGGGGTGTCCACACAGCATGCATGGCTGGCCCTGGCGCAGATGCTGTGCTCATGTTAGCATCTGACAGTTGCCCCCATGAGGAACAGGAGCCCCTCCCATTACTCAGCCAAGGACACAGATTGATAGTGCCGAGGGTGTGGTGAATGCTCTGCAAACAGTAGCTGCTCTGACCATGTGATTTGACTGGGGTCCCCCGGATGCTGAGTGGTGGTGCCAGGACTGGATCTGTATCCATCTCATGCTCCTGCCCAGGCCCTCCACCCAGCAGCCCGGCCGCCTTCTCCTGGGCCTGCTCCCCTGGCCCCCAGGAATTGAGGGGCACGTGGTTGACTTCCATCTCCCAAATCATGATCCTGTCTGTGCTCTAATCCACTCCTCTTCTACAGGCCTCTGAGGGAGGCAGGCAGGGCAGAGTCAGCAGCCCCATTTAAGAGAATAGGAAACTGAGGGCCAAGGATTCCTCAGAGGTCGCCAAACTTGTAAATGGCAGCACTGGGCCTCGAACCTTGCTCTTTGGATCAGACATTTTGTATTAGTCTGCTCAGGCTGCTATGACAAAATACTGCAGAGTGGGCAGCTTAGACAACAGGCATTTCGTGGCTCACAGTTCTGGGGCCGCAGGTCAAGATCCAGGTGTCTCAGGGCTGGCTTCTGCCCTTGCTGGCTTGTAGATCGCTGTCTTCCTGCTGTGTCCTTGCCTGGCCTCTCCTCTGAGCTCTCTGGTGTCTCTTCCTCTCCTCCTAAGGACACCAGCCCTATCGGTTAGGGCCCCACCCTAAAGACTTAATTTAACCTTAATTACCTCCCCAAAGCCCACCCCCAACTATAGTCATATTGGGGGTTAGGGCTTCGACATACGAATTTGGGGACAACACAGTACAGTTCAAACATACCCCGAGCCTCCTCCACTGTTTGGAGTCCCCTAGGTCACCCCAGGGGGGTTGCTGCTGCTGTGCATCAGAGGAGCCACTGGGAGAAACTGTGCAGGAGCCCAGAGGTGGGGCTGGTACAATCCAGGAAGGCTTCCTGGAGGAGATGTATGTACACACATGCAGGGCTTGGGGTAGTACAGGCACTTAAGGCGGCCTATTTCAGGGAACTCCACATGTAATCCATGTCAGTAACTCAGATGAGCTGTAGCTGTTTTCCAGGAGCCACTTTCTCTCCATGGATTAGCAAGAGGGGAGCCTCTGGGCCCTGCGTAGCCCAGCAAGGCAGCTGTGGGTTGATGCAGCGAAGCAGGTAGCGTTTCCAGCCGTTCATGTGGAAGGGAATGGGATCCCAGGTGGGCGGAGCTGGGCAACGAAGGCCAAGAGCCCAGCTGAGCACCCATGAAGCCTTCCTCAGAGCAAGGGTCTGCAGAGGGGACCACTGCGTGTGGCAGCTGCCCTGGATGCTGTGGCCCCGGCTGCTATGGAAGGGTAATTTTCTGTAAAGATGGACTAAGTTGGGACCGTATCTCACACGGTGGCCCTTGTATAAATTTGCTTGCCTTCCTCATCCAGTACCTGTCCCCTCTTTGGTTCACACCCTGGATGCGGCTGTTGGAGGGAATCTGCACCGCCATGCCTGGAACATTCCCGGTGTTTCTGGAGTGATGCTGATGTCCCCGGGCAGAGGTCTGGTTCATGCAGCAAGTCCCATGCGGAGTCCAGGGCAAATCTGGGTTCTGAGTGAGGTCTTAGTGGGTACCTGGCCAGCAGGCTGAAGGGTGGTAGAGGAGACCAAGGAGGCTGAGGGAACTTGAGGGGGCTGGGGAGGCTAGGAGGCAGAGGGAAGCTAGGGAGGCTGAGGGAGACTGAGGGTGGCAGAGGGAGGCTAGGGAGGCTGAGGAGGCAGAGGGAGGCTGAGGAGGCGGAAGGAGGTAGAGAGAGGCTGAGGAGGCGGAGGGAGGCTGAGGAGGCGGAAGGAGGCTGAGGGAGGCAGAGGGAGATTGAAAAGGCTGAAGGAGTCCAAGGGAGGCAGAGAGACTGAGGGAGGCGGAGGGAGACTGAAGAGGCTGAGGGACTGAGGAGGTTGAGGGGCGCTGAGGAGGTTGAGGGGCTGAGGAGGTTGAGGGGCGCTGAGGAGGTTGAGGGACTGAGGAGGTTGAGGGGCTCTGAGGAGGTTGAGGGGCTGAGGAGGTTGAGGGGCGCTGAGGAGGTTGAGGGGCTGAGGAGGTTGAGGGGCACTGAGGAGGCTGAGGGACTGAGGAGGTTGAGGGGCTGAGGAGGCTGAGGGACTGAGGAGGTTGAGGGGCGCTGAGGAGGTTGAGGCGCTGAGGAGGCTGAGGGGCTGAGGAGGCTGAGGGGCTGAGGAGGCTGAGGGGCTGAGGAGGCTGAGAGAGGCTGAGGCTGGAGGAGGCTGAAGGACTCTGCTCTTTGGGTAGAACTTCCTGTTTCATGTTTCTTCTGTGGAGGCCACAGTGGCCGACCCTGCCCCAAAGCAGAGTCTGAGCCTGTGTCCGTTTCTTGGGTGCAGAGTGTGCCTTTGGCTTCTCTTTGGTTATGCCTTGGCTTGGCACCTGCGGCCAGGGGGGTTCTGGAGGCTCAGGGGGCTGCTGTCGGAGCTCAGGCCCCAGCCGGTGTGAGTGGGAAGTGAAGTGCCCCTCTTGCAGCTTCATGGTCAAGTGCTCGAGGCTACGTTAGGAGAAGATGGGCTGCCCCTGCCCCTCCTCCCTCCTCTCTCTTCTGCACCGGCTGGGGCCCTTCTGGGTCATGCTCTGTTCCCAGGCCCTGCGGGGATGCTGGGAACCCTGGGAACACAGCTCCCTTCCTGCCCAAGGGAGGCCCTGAGCATTCTGAGCCTGTGGCTGCTGCTTCTCTGGTGGGAAACGGTGGTTTCCTCTTGAGGGAAATGCGAGTTGCTGCTTTTCCCTCCCTCCGATTCCCAAGGGTGAGTCTCTCTGGGACAGCAGGCGCCTCTGGAAGGTCTCCTGGCTAGGTGGGCTCTGGCTCCCCGGGAGTGCTGTGAGCTTTGGAGCCAAAAAGACCTGGACACAGATGCACTGTGACCTTGGGCAATAAACTGGCCGTGCCCTGGTTTTCTGTCCAGCAGGACCAGGCAGTGCTGTCCACCCCACAGTGGAATGAAGGGAGAGAATGGAGCATCAGGGGTGCGGCTCATGGCCGGTGCTAAACACTTGTGAGTGTCTGGGCGCCTGGTGCAAGAACGTGAGCAGAACCCCCACCCCACTTGGATCAGTCTGTGATCTTTGCTGCTCTCTGACTGCCTAGGTGGGGCAGCCTCGAGGCCATCACGATTAAACCATTCTCTTATTCAGCAAGCCCTAACCACCATTCATTCATTCATTCATTCATTCACTTCCAAGAACCTGCCATGTAGCAGGCCTTGTTCTCCACACTGGGGCACACAGCCATGGATAAGGCAGACCAGGACTTGCTCTCCAATTCTGCATTGAAGGTGAGGGAAGAAGTTAATTAAGCCATCAGCCAAGCAGATTTCAAAGGACAGCTGTGTTGCACGCTATTGAGGAGACGTGAGAGGAATCCTGGCTAGGGGCCTGTGCTGGGTGCCCACCAGAGGGGGAGGCACAGCGGGATTCAGAATTGAAAGGCTGGGCATGGTGACTTATGCCTGTAATCTCAGCACTTTAGGAGGCCGAGGTGGGCAGATCACTTGAGGTCAGGAGTTCAAGACCAGCCTGGCCAACATGGCGAAACCTCATCTCTACTAAAGATACAAAAATTAGCCAGGCATGGTGGCAGGTGCCTATAATCTCAGCTGCTTGGGAGGCAGAGGTTGCAGTGAGCCAAGATCGCACCACTACACTCCAGTCTGGGAGACAGTGAGACCCCTCCTCAAAAAAAAATTGAAAGGCAGCCTTGACCTTAGGAAGTATGCACACCAGTTACTGGCTGTCCCACCTGCATACTCTGTGATTATTGGAGGTGGTAATACTACAAGAAGGAATAGTATTTTAAAGAATGATGTCAGTTCTTAGGAAGCCAGTAGTAGCCCTGTAAAGATCTGGTGTTTAATCATTTAGATAAAGTCGAAGCCTAGGGTCAAAGATTGCCTGGAGGCCTGCGTTAAGTTCATGTTCACCACCAAACTTCCTGTCCCTTGTAAGTGAAGTCAGTGTTACCCCGGGTGCTGGCCTGGCCAGTTTAAGATCACCCTTTGCTTGTGCCCTTGGAGAAGCCTAGGACACTTGAGTCTGAATGACCTGCTGTGGGCAGGACAAGGGCAGTCTTGCGCAACTCTTGAATCTTGGGAAAACAAATGTGATTCCTCATGTGTTGCCTTGAGTTCCTGGAACCAGGGTGTTTGTTTTATGTAATATACGGCAGAGACCATTCTGTTGACTTCAGAACTTTCCTGCATCTAAACTATAACTCTTCATAAAAGGTCCTTTCAATATGGTTTAGCCAGCATATCACAGGGAAGGAAGACTAAACAGTGTTTCACAGGGAGGAAGAATGTTCTTCATTTCCAGTCAACACCCTGAGAATTGAACGCATGCTTTTTGAGATTTGGGGACCTTAATTCCACTGGGAACTCCTCCCTTTGCTAAGTGCCGGGGCTGCCCAAGGAGCATGGGACCCTTGGAGTCTTATTATAGCCCCATGGGTCAGACTGAAGATCAGGTGGGGACGTGGTGTTTGAAGCAACGCCTGTGTGTCCCAAGCCACGATGAAGGAGCATCTGAAACTCATCATTTAACCCCATTCACTCCACTGAACCCCTTATTGGCAGCCTGTGCTCACACTCTTTCCTGGTTGGCATGTAAAGAGGTGGGTGTAGGAGATTTTGGCAAGGATGTTAGTGGATAAAGAGAATTTTTCAGCTGGGTGCGGTAACTCACGCCTGTAATCCCAGCACTTTGGGAGGCCGAGGTGGGTGGATCACCTGAGGTCAGGAGTTCAAGACCAGCCTGGCCAACATGGTGAAACCCCACCTCTACTAAAAATACAAAAAATTATCCGGGCATGGTTGTGGACACTGGTAATCCCAGCTACTCGGGAGGCTGAGGCAGGAGACTCGCTTGAACCCAGGAGACAGAGGTTGCAGTGAGCCGAGATTGCGCCACTGCACTCCAGCCCAGGCAACAAGAGTGAAACTCAATCTCAAAAAAAAAAAAAAACCACAAGTGTTCTCTGAGATCCCACCTTGTACCAGAAGCTGCGCTAAGTACCTTGATTGATCTACACCTACTAGGTAGGTCATATTGTTATTATTTCTATTCTAGGACCAGAGAAGTAAGTCTGAGAAAAGATCATACCGCCAGTGCATGGTTGTAGAAGGCAGAGTATAGGTTCAGCTGCTGTAGCAAAGATCTAGACCAACACTGGTCTAAACTAGGTGGAAGCCGGTTTCTCCCTCATGGAATGATGCTGGGGTTGGGGTTGGGCTGCTGTGGAAACTGTCCTTATGGTCACTCAGTTCCCAGTCTCTTTCTGGCCTTAGGATGTTGCCCTCATTGACATGGTCCAAGATAGTGCCTACTATGTTTACATTCTAGCCTCTTGGAAGAGGGAAGCAGGGAGGGGAAGAAGGGGCACAGCCTTTCCCTTTGAGGATATTGCCCAGAACTAACTTGAATCTGTTGTTTCTGTTCACATTACATTGGTCAAAATTTGGCCACCTGGCCACCCCTAGCTGGGAAATGTAGCCTTTCTTTTGGAGCTAAAAGCCGGAGACCTGTTACTATAGAAAACATGATGAACAGCTAGTGGGTGACAGCTAGTGTTTCTGTCCCAGAGGTGGAGCTCGGATATGAGTCCAGGAGCTCTACACATGGATTCATGCCTCTCCCTCTTCACCACCTCCTCCTGGAAGACATCTAGGTCAGCATCAAGGAAGAAGAGTCCGGAGCTAGACTAAGATCCTTGGGCAGGGGTGGTGGGTATTTCTGCTGATCCTTGGGTTCTCTGGGCCTAGCACAGTGTGGGGCACAAAGCAGGGTTCAGTAAATCCATCTTAAAGAAAGGGAGGGAGAAGAGAGCCGGCCCGGCAGATCCAACCCCAGCCCAATGAGCTGAGCAAAACTGGATGTGAATATAAGGGGCCTGGGAACTGAGGCACCAACAGCCAGAAGGCAGCTGGGTCTGGAGGGATTCCTTTGGGCCTGGAGCTCTACAGCTGCTTTGGGCTGGACCAGAGGTTTGGGGTATCCTGTTGGATCCCGGGGCTTAACCCCGAGATTGAACAACATCTGTGAGCTGTGCTTCCAGAATGGAAATTTTGTGACAAGCCACCTTTGGAAGGACCTTGATCTCTGTTCTGGTAGTGGTTGCCTGGGGCATGCCATGTACTTTCTGAATTCGGTTGCAGCTGCGTGTAGGTCCGGGTTTGTCAGCTGCTGCGCCCGAGTAAGGCTGTCTGCAAGAAAAGGTCTCTGCCTCCCTCCTGCTGTGCTCCAGCTGCCCACTCTAGCTGACCCACACTTATCCAGTACAAGATGCAGTTACAGTCTGACTGCAGAACCCAGGGCCCCCATGAAGGCATCCTCAAAGGGTTTTCAAAGGCAGCATACTGCATGTGAGGAGCTGAAAGTTTGCCTTTCTCTGTGATTGTATTTTCTGAGCAAAAGCTTTTCTCCATGCAGGTTCACAGAAGGAAAAATAAGTAAGCACCAGAGGTTCCAGTTTGGAATTTTTCAATCATCCGAACGTTGTTCTTGGCAAGGAATAATTTAAAACAGCTGTTATGGGTTACGTTTTTTGACCAGTTAGAAATAAGGGTTTCACCACAATCGTATTCTTTGATCATCCCAATTATTATTATTATTTTTCTTCTTCACAGTTACCTCTCTTGTGCTGAGTAACTGAGGAGCTACCCATCAGGTTTAGCATCAGTTACAGGTCTGAGCCTGGCAGTTGGAGGGAAGAGGAAAGCATTAACGAGGAGCAGCAGCACTCCAGGCTGAGACAGAGCTTACGAGGTCTAGACAGTTATGAGATATGTGGGACTCCTAAAAAAGAAAGAAAGGAGAGAAATGCACGTTTTAGGTTCTCCGTGCTTGTATTCTGTATTTGTATAGCTGAGGAAGCTTTAGTTTAAAATAAGTGGTGTTTGACAAGAAGTGGGATTGCATGCTGACAAATTGTGCTCTTTTACTTAGATAAAAATGCATGAGGCATTTTGCTTTTTTTCCCCCTCTTGATGATGAAAAAACGTCTACTTGGCTCTATGCAGAGACAGCCCTTAAAGATTTATATGAGACACCTGTGTGGCATCGATCACAGGCTTTCAGGCTGACAGAAGCAGCTATGCTTCATGGCAGTTAAAATGCCAGGTCCTGGGAGGGGGTTTGGAAAGACCTGAATAGGGGTCTCTGTGCCAGGCTTGGGTGGGACCCTTGGGTGAGGGTGTTTGAATTTTACTAAAGACCCCTACCACTCTTCATAATGATCTAGGGCCTAGAGCAGCTGGGCAGGAGGCTAAGCACACCCTGGGGTGATGAACAAGACAAAAGCCTTCCCCTACCTGGGCCTCAGTTTCTCCACCAGGAAGATGAGACCATCGGACTAGCTTTCCTTCCGGTTTTCTACAAGCTCTATGGCTGTGTTCCCCTCAACACACCCTTTCCTGGGCTCTGACGTTATTGGGCCATGAAGGATGAGGATGTCAGTGCCGAGGAGGAGCTCTACTTCCTGTGCAGCAGTTCCCAGCCTGGGCCAGTTGCAGGGAGAAATTTGGAGGCAAGTGTGTTAAAATATAGCCATCAGCTGCAGTTGATGTGTTGGGTTGTGAATTCATTCATTCGTTCCCTGGCCAAACATTATTGCGCCCCGGCTCTGTGCCAGGTTCTGTGCTGGGTGCCAGGATGTACAGGGAACAAAGCGACCTGCTCCCTGCCTGCCCCAAGTCGGGTCCGCCCCATTTGGGCTCCTGTCCTGTTGGCGTCAGGACTTGCCCCGGTGTAGGTCTCAGCACAGGAATGTGCTGTGAAATGCAATTCAACACCCTATTAAAGCCAAGCATTTACTTCTGGACACCGGGTACTTGAAGACACACCCTTAAAGGAGCAACGGATTTGTTTTGACAAAAGAAGTGTAAACAGGATCCTGGTGAATAGCTTTTCTCATGGCTGCTCCTGCTTGCATCAATTGCATATTTATTGGTGACCTCATAAGTGTCCAGACTGTCCTGGGCTCTACAGGAGAGGCAAAGGGAGTGGTGGGGGTGAGACAGAATTTATAGCTTAGCTGGGGAGGCAAGGCCAGCTCTCAGGACAGCCAGCGAAGGTGTGAGACAGCACATCAATTACACAATCACAGGATCACACGGGTAGTGCAGCTCACAGAGCTGAAGGAGCTGGGGACAGGAGGTGGGGGTGGAGGTCAGCTACTCAGCTCAGATTTTCAGGAAGAACAATGGAAGGAAAGGCATTCTAGATAATTCTCCTGGCCCAGCCAGTGCATGTTGAGTCCCAGTTGATAGCTAGCTCCGGAACTGCCACAGCTTTCCCATGTCTTTCTATCCTGGAGGCTGGAGCGCCCCAGACCTGAGGAAATGGATTGACCAATAGATCATTGATACATCTAGGTGACAGGGGTGCCTCCTCCCTACCATGGACCCCTAGAGGTTGCCAAATGGTGCCACTGGTGTGATGTCATCCACCTCTCAGGGTCCCGAGTCTGTCTGCTGCCATGGATCTCTTGGAAGTTAAAAGATGCAGAATAATTGTTCTGCTGTCAGCAAGAGCTGAGTTCAAATCCCAGCTCCGCCTCTTGCTAGCCCTGTGACCTTGTGCCATTTCCTTCTCAGTGCCTTGATTTTAGGTATCTAAAATGTGGGCTGATGATAGTACCATAGTGCTATGGTGGGGAGGGCTGTGGTGAGGATTACATGAGATATGCATGTAGTGTGCCCAGCATGGTCCTGGTACACAGGAAGCACCCCATTCATGTTCGCTGCTTATGTTTCCATTATTATTATTACATCAGGTGGCAAAGCGGAAAGGCCACTGTCTGAACCAAAGCTCATCTCTTTCTGAAAACCAGCTCTGCCAAACTCTGTAGAGATCCTTGTTGCAAGGTCAAGAGATGGAGACCATCCTGGCCAACATGGTGAAACCTCATCTCTACTAAAAATACGAAAATTAGCTGGGCTAGCTGGGCGTGGTGGTGGACGCCTGTAGTCCCAGCTACTCGGGAGGCTGAGGCAGGAGAATCACTTGAACCTCGGAGGTGGAGGTTTCAGGGAGCTGAGATTGTGCCACTGCACTCCAGCCTGGCAACAGAGCAAGACTCCATCTCAGGAAAAAAAAAAAAAAAAGATCTGTGTCAAAAATCCCGACACCACGAGCTCTAGGCTTCCCTGTGTTAGATTCTCCTGAAGCAATGTGCCTCTCCCCCATCTCTCATCTGGAGTGTGGGCACTGGTGACTTCATGTGCCCATAAAATGCCCATCTCTTCCTCCTTCAGGACACCGGTCCCAGGCCTTCTTGAGTTTGGGGCCAAGCTGAGCAAACATGGAAGGAGGCCTGGCAAGAGCAGATGTTGTTTGACATTTAATCACCAAAGACACAGATCAGATTCCGCGAGTTAAACCCACCGCGCTCTGTCCTTGGGCAGACAGGGTTGGGCTGTGGTCTCATGGTCAGCTGGGAGAACTGGAGCTTTAGCCAAGACTCTAGAGCACAGAATAATTGCTTTCAAACATTTGTCCTCTACATCCCAAGAATGAGGGCCAAAGGGCAGTGTTACAGAAAGACAGGTTTGGTCTCGAAATGGGAATGGCCTCTCAGCACGGGGTTGAGAAAGAGCACTGGATGCTCTGCAGGTGAAGCGCTTCCTATCCCTGTGAGTGCATGTGCCAGGGCTGGCCGAGCCCTTGATAGGATCATGTCAGGAGGATTAAGGGTGGCTGGGGGTCTTGGGACCTTGAGGCATCAGAACTTTCAGGAGACCATCTGTTGCCTCCACCTTCTGAGGCATTCATTTCTCCAGCTGCTTTTGGCCAGCACAGGTGTGATCCTTACTAGACCCTGGTCAGTGGCCCAGGAAGAAGCCAGGCGCCTCAGCAGGGCCAGGGCGGGAGGAGCCAGGTCTGCCCGGAGGCTGTTATTTGCCTTGGTCCCTGGTTTGCCCAGCCGCTTCCTGGCCCTTCCCTCCCATGGCTTTTGCTTGATTAGCTCATAGCTCCAGGTGAAGCCAGACGCCGGGCCCTGGAAGGCAAGATGGGCCCCCAGCCCTCCCTGGCAGGCCAGGGCAACATGCAGGAAGAGTGGGCTGGGCATTGCCATATGAAATCAACCTGAAATGCACTTGGGAGAGACTGAGGCACTGAGAGGAAGTAATGGCTGCCGGGCTTCCTGAAATGAAAGCCAGGACTCCTTGGCGCCCCTCGGAGCCCGAGTCCTCTGGGAGATGCTGCCTTTAAACTCATGCTTGTGTTGTTCCAGCCGTATGGCTACATTGTAGGAGTGGGGTGGTGGCGAAAAGACCCAGCAGTAGTGAACTCTGCTTGGGGCTCTGATGCTTGAGAAAGGCCCCATGCCCTCTGATGTCTCTATTCCCACGAGGCTTACAGCCCCCCTTTGAAGCTACCAAAATGGAAGGCATTTAAGCCCCCCTTGTTCATCAGCCTCATTTTCTAAAAGGGGAAACCAAGGTCTAGAGAGGAGAATGACGGGTCTGAGATCATGCAGGGTCAGAGATTGAGCTGGACACCAAGCCCAATCTCATGGCCCAGCCCCATGCACTGGTGTGCTTTCTGGAAAGGAACGTGCCAGGCAGGGCCCCTGGGCTCAGATCACCTTGTTCTGGGGGCTCCAGGCTTACCGTGCTGCAGCTCTGAGCAGCAGGCAGCCTGGCCCAGCCTTGCCTCTGCCCAGGCATCTGAGCCCAGGAGCCATGCCGACCCTTTCGTTCCCATGGGCTAAAGCCACTGTAGGCACAGCCCTCATCATCCACTTGGTTCAGAGAGGCCTTAACTTCTAGCAGAGCATCAGGAGAACATGGGCTGGAGATTTATACTCCCCACTTTGGAAGCGTGTGGCCTCCCTGTCCCAGTGATTTGTTCACTGGTTTTTCAGTCATTCTTTCCTTTTAGAGAAATACCTGTGCTCCTGCCTGGACCGGGCACAGATCCAGGTGTTGGGGATAAAATGGTGAACTAGACACTAAATGCAGCGCTGGAATCACCAAGGGAGCTTTTTAAATAAATACTGATGCCACCCTGGAGATTTGGTGCAGTCGGTCTAGGTGTGGTCGAGTTTCAGTTTCTAAAACTGCATCTATCTGGATGAAGTTTCTTTACAAGGAGAAAAAAGATTGTAGAAAGAATGTTCTTCTAATGGATGGCGTCCCAGGTGGTTTTAGGCAGAGCACAGGTGAGGAAAGGCCCTGGGTGTTCAAGACACAAACAGTGGTCACCACCAACCAAGGCTGTCCCAGGCACCTGGTCCCAGCTCACTGGAAGGTTCCGCCACAGGCCACGCAGGGAAAAGCAAACTCGACGTTCTTCTGAGCACCTGCACGTTCCCCAGGCCCTGCGCGGAAAGGAGTGCTGTCTGGCAGGCACAGTTCTTTGCTTTCCAGGCTCTTCCTAATCTTAGTGATTTTGTAGCTGTGCTTTTAGGAGAGCTGTTTTCCCCTCACTTGTAAAAACTTTAAGATCTAGAAAAATAGAAACAACCATAGGTCACGCATGGGTGTGTTTCCTTTTTGCCCCTGATCTTAAAGCACCCGCACTACTGATGCGCCGGGTGCCTTTTCCACAGATGCCTCTTTGTTGTCCCCAGGCTGGCACAGAAGTGGAGGTTTACATCCAGCCTGCTGGGCTTCCGGGCAGAGGAGAGGGCTCGGAGCACAGTGTTTTGGACCTTCTTTCCAATATGCCACGTCCCTTCCAGCGATTGCCTGTCCCACATCGGGATCTGCCTGCCATGTGGCCCTGCCGTTCCCTCAGTCCACCTCCACCCTGACCCTCCATTTACCCAGCCAGTTCTTTGTCCCATTCCCACTGCAAGGAGATATATAAATGTTTTGCCTTTTTTGGCCTTGATGATAGAGCGATCACTGCCTGACTCTGGGGGCTCCATTATTGCTCGTGGTGATGGTATGTGTCCATGTCCTGTCCATCTCAGACCCCAGCCCTTCCCCACACTGCCAGATACCTCCTTGACTGCATCTGATGGATTCAAGCCAGAGACCTGACCCCTCACCAGAGAGATGGGCCTGCACAAGCACCCTTCTGCCCACCCTTCTCTTCCTTCCACAGACCCACAGACTAGAGCCTTCTTTCCTCCCCTCTGTCCCCCCACACTCCCCCTGCCTGGCAGCCCAGGCCCAAACACCCTGCGATTCAGTGGTTTCACATGTGGCTTCTCCAAGTGCCACCAAACTTTGTAAGGCTTGGGCTTAATAATTTCGATCCCACAGAAACATGTGACAAGCACAAGACATTCAGTGAAACTAGAGCCTAGAACGAGGCAGGAAAAAGGCACAAGAAGATGGCAGAGCCCGGTTTGGGTGTGTTTGTGTGACATGCCATATGTCATTTTTTATTCACACAAAAACATCTTTTTTGAAGTAATAGAAGGCCACTCAGCTGTTGCTAACCACATACCACATGTTTCCCTTTTCCTCTCCTGCGCCTTCCAAGGGGCGGGCTGGGAAGTTCTGCCGTTATCCGTGATGCCATCTTGCCTTTCAAACGTCAGAGAGCTTTTTCCTCGGAGCAAACGCCCGATTGTTTTTTCCAGCTTTGGCAGGAATTTTTAAGAGAAAGCTGTTTTCGAATCACTTCTCTGTTTATTGTTTCAGACCTGAAATACGGCAGCGTAGAGGGCCGGCGGCCTCTCTCCTCATGTCCGTTTCCTAAAATGACTTAGGAGCTATCGGGGACTCCCCCGCAAAGTCCCCCAGTAACCTGGTATTTTGGGAAAATGAAGTTAAATAAAATAAAATAAACCTCCAGTTGGTGGAGAGATGGTTCCAGGCATCCCTTTGGACCCCCCCATCTACCCCCTGCAACCTTTACAATCAGCATGTGGTTTCATTTCCAAGGGCTTTGGTGTTGGCATTTCCGTTTCCTCAGGAAGCCACGTTCCGCTCTTGCTCTTACTTCTGAAATTGAACGTGTGTTTTCGTTGGCCCACACTCTGGGAGTGCCTGGGGCAACAATGCACACAGTCCCAAGCAGGTTTCAGCGGGGTAGACAGCCCTCCCTGCACCCGGGCTGCAGCTTCTCCCCGCTCCCCGTCCCCAGGAATGGCCGCCCAGTCTCCCCTAGCCTGGCGGGAGGGCCTGGCTGTGCTCGGGCTCCATGACAGTCCAAGGGGAGCCGGCCGCCCTCACTGCCTGTGTCCTTGCCACCTCCCGTTGGGAAACTCTGGTTGCCCTCCAAGAGTCCACATTCTGCAGCCTCTTAATTAAGAAAGTATGTTTCCATTTCATGTCACTCGAAAAGAATGAAAACAGTGACAACATTTATTTATCTTCACTATCAATATCATTCCTGTTTCCCAGTCTGCTGGGGGTTATGAGTCTTGAAGGAATTGACTAGGTTATGAGACTTTAACCTCGGACATGTGCTGGTGGGACCCAAGTGGCTTGTTTCCGAGAAAGAGGCTCCAGGGAAGAGCAAACAGGCTAGCATAGCCCTGCCCTGCCCTCCCAGAGCTCAGAGCCACAGGGCTCAGTGGCAGTGGTGAACTCCTGCCTGCTTTGGTGCTAATGGAGAGTCAAGACCCCTTTTCCACAAGCTACCTCCCATCTTCTTTCTGAATCTTGGGAGAAGTAAAAGCCATCGTTTCCTGAGTCTGATAGAAGAAATAGGATCTATCCAATGGCTGCCGTTTCTGTGGGACCTACTGTGTGCTAAGACTGGGCTAGATGCTCACATGTGTTATTACCAATCCCCAGAAGCAACCGGCTGACTCTGATGGCCTCAGGTAAAGGGATTTGCCTAAGACTACACAGTGATCCAGAGCTGCTCCACCATGGTGACACTATTGTCATTTGGAGCAGAAAAATTCTGTGTGGCGGGGGCTGTCCTGTGCATTGTGGGATATTTAGCTGCATCCCTGACCTCTTCCCACTAATCAGTAGTAACCTCACAGTTGTGAAAACAAAAAATGTCTACAGACATTTCCAAAAATTGCCCCTCTGAGCTACAGGATGGAGGCAGGATTCAGACCCAAGCCTGTGCTTGTTCGCCACCGTGTGCTAGCTCTGGAGAAGTCCTCACCCAAGCAAGCAACCTGCTTGCCTTTAGGATACAGGCAGGGTGGGTAGCGCTTTGGTGTTTCTGAACTGTGTACTAATCAGCTATAGATATAGGCCTTCTAGAACATCCATGAGGATCCAACTTCATGGTGGAGGCTGAGGACAGATGTTCTTATTTTTATTTATTTATTTATTTGAGACGGAATTTCACTCTCGTTGCCCAGGCTGGAATGCTGTCACCATCTTGGCTCACCGCAACCTCCTGGGTTCAAGCAATTCTCTTGCCTCAGCCTCCTGAGTTGCCGGGATTACAGGCACCCGCTACCACACCATTGCTCTGGTGTCCTGAGATTAGCACTTCATTGCAAAGCCCTTGCATTTAGGTTTTCATTTTGAGACTTCCAAATACTCATTAAGTCCGAAGGCTTATTACTCAGCACCGATAAATTGCAAGGCACTGAAACACAACTCTAACTTAAGGGTTAGAGGAAGTCTGCTGGTTTATTTAACTGAAAAGTCCAGGGGTAAATCTCCTGGCTTCATATATGGCTGGATCCAGGTCTCAAACATCATCAGGACACTATTCTTCCACTTTCTTCTCTCACAGGTTCATGACTTCATTCTCTGACAGGTTCTTTCTATATGGCCACAAGATAGCCACCAGCAACTCCAGGCTTAAATGGTCCTAACAGTTGAAGTCTTCAGATAAAGAAAAAGTAACTTTCCTTACAGTGCCAAAAAATGTTCAAGTAAAGACTCAGATTGGTAAGGCCTGAGCCCTGTGCTCATCTCTGAGCTTGGCGTTGGCCTCACCCAAAGAATTATTATAGGGGAAGGGATAACTCTCCTAAGAAAGGAATACAAGACCTTGTGTTTCTAGAGCAGTGCTATTCAAAGTGTGGTTCGTGGACTGATTTTACTGGTCTGTGATAAGTACAGAAATGCTTAGAAACACTCATAGCAATTTGATGTGGCCATAGCATCCAGGTGTGTGATTAGTGGACTCATCTTGTGGAACAGATTATAAACCAGTTGGCTGTTGTCAGACTCACATGGAAAGTTGTGAATGATGTGAGTTTTACAAAAGTATCAGTCTGTGATGGACTGGAAATTTTAAAAACTGGTTCTTTTCCATAGATAGTCAGAAAAGCACTGCTTTAAATTGGCAAGAATGTTAAAACACAGATTTCTGGGCCCCACCAGAAATTCTCATGTTGAATTGTAGCTCCCGTAATTCCCACATGTGTGGGAGGGACCTGGTGAGAGGTAATTGAATCATGGGGGTGGATCTCTCCGGTGCTGTTTTCATGATAGTGACTAAGTCTTATGAGATCTGATGGTTTTATAAAGGAGAGTCCCCCTGCAAACGCGCTGTCTTGCCTGCCGCCATGTAAAACATCCCTTGTTCTTCCATCAGGATTGTGAGGTCTCCCTAGTCATGCGGAACTGTGAGTCAAGTAAACCTCTTTCCTTTATAAATTACTCAGTCCCAGGTACGTCTTTATTAGCAGTGTGAGAACAGACTAATGCAGTAGATATGAAGTAGGGTGGGGGGAATCAGAATCTGCATTTTCAGCAGGCTCCCAGGTGGGATGAGTTCACAATTATGATTCTCTTATTTTATAGATGAAGAAACAAGCTTAAATAATTCAGGTGACATGATTTAAATTTTCTTTTTTTCTTTTCTTTGGTCAGCTTTATTTAAGTATTACTTGCATACAATAAAATTCGGCAATTTTAAGTATATAATTCAATGACTTTTGACAAATATTACTTTTGACATGTAAGCATCACAGTCACGACAGAACATTTTCATCACCCTGGAAAGTTCCCTCATGCCCCTTTGAGTCAGTCCCCTCTCCTTACCCTCCCCATCCCCAACCTACCATCCACTGGGTCTGATTTCTTTCAATATAGGTTTGCCTTTTCTAGAATTTCAGATGAATGGAATCTACAGTGTGTAAGTCCTTTGTATCTGGTTCTTGGACATAGCATGATGCTTTTAAGATTCCGCCATGTTATATGTATTGATAGATCATGTCTTTTTATTACCTAGTTGTTTTCCATTGCAACTGTGCCACATGGTTTGCTTTGCCATTTACCAGCTGATGGACATTTGGTTCTTTCTAGGGGTCACTTGACTTTGAAGGGCCTGGTTTCAGCCTAGACTTTTCTGATTTAAATCCTGGCTTCCTTCACTATTGATCACAGAGTCAGGTGACATTGACTGATTTAATACTGAGAAGCCCCTCCTGGATCCTTCAAGGTAGTCACAGGATCCCTGACCCCAGGAAGGAGACAGGCTGGGTCAGCATCACAATGTGCATGGCTAGAGGCTCAGGGGCCAAGGGAAAGGAGAGTGACCCCCCCAGGCAGTGATCAGCATGTGGATCAAATCTGGCCCTCCGCTTGTTTTTGTAAATAAAGTTTTATTGAATCACAGCCATATCCATAGATAGTTTATACTGTAGGTTTGGTTCCAGACCACTTCAATAAAGTAAATATCACAGAAAAGCAAGTCACATGGATTTTTCTATTCCCTAGTACATATAAAGTTTTGTTTACACTATACCATAGTCTGTTAAGTGTACAATAGCATTATGTCTAAAAAAGGACATGCCTTAATTTAAAAATACTTTATTCCTAAAAAAGTGCTAATGACCATTTGAGCCTTCAGTGAGTCATAATCCTTTTGCTGGTGGAGGGTCTTGCCTCAATGTTGATGGCTGCTGAGTCTTCAGGATGGTGGTTGCAGAATGTTAAGGTGTCTGTGGCAATTTCTTAAAATAGGATAACAATGACATTGGCCACATTAATTTACTTTCTTTCACAAAAGATTTCTCTGTAGCATGCAATGCTATTTGATGGCTTTTGACCCACAGTAGAAGTTCTTTCAAAATTGGAACCAGTCCTTTCAAACTCTGCCATTATTTTTTCAACTAAGTTTATGGAATACTCTAAATTCCTTGCTGTCATTTCAGCAATGTTCACAGCATCTTCACCAGAAGTAAATTACATCTCAGGAAACCACTTTCTTTGTTTGTCCATAAGAAGCAACTCCTCATCTATTCAAGTTTTATTATGAGATTATAGCAATCCAGTCACATCTTCAGGCTGTACTTCTAACTCTAGTTAAAAGTTTCTTGCTGTTTTCACATCTGCAGTCACTTCCTCCACTGAAGTCTTGAATCCTTTCAAGTCATCCATGAGGGTTGGAATTAACCAATATATTGACCTCCTCCCATAAAATCACAAATGTTCTTAATGGCACTTAGAATGGCAAATCCTTTTCAGAAGGTTTTCAGTTTCCCAGTCCCTCAGAGCAACCACTGTCTATGACAGTTACAGCCTTACAACATATATTTCTTAAATAATAAGATTTGGAAGCAGAAATTACTCCTTGATACATGGGCTGCAAAATGGATATTATGTTAGCTGGCATGAAGACAATATTAATCTCCTTACAAAGCTTCGTTAGAGCTCTTGGGTAAACCAGATGCATTTCAGTGAGCATATTTTGAGAGGAATCTTTTTTCTGAGTAGTAGGTCTCAACAGTGGGCTTGAAATATTCAGTAAAGCATGCTGTAAACAGATGTGCTGTTATCCAGGGTTTGTTGTCCCACTTATTAAGCACAGGCAGAGTAGATTTCATGTAATTCTTAAAGGCCCTAGGATTTTCCAAATGGTAAATGAGCACTGGCTTCAACTTAAATTCAGCAGCTGCACTGGCCCCTAGCAAACGAATTAGCTGCCTGTCCTTTGAAGGTTTTTAAAACATTTAAAAATTTTTATTTTATTTTATTGAGATAAGGTCTCACTCTGTCATCGAGGCTGGAGTGCAGTGGTGCAGTCAAGGATCAAATCTGGCCTACTACTTGTCTTTGTAAATAAAGTTTTTATTGAATCACAGCCATATCCATAGATAATTTATACTGCAGGTTTGGTTCCAGACCACCTCAATAAAGTGAATATCACAGAAAAGCAAGTCTCATAACTCCTGGGCTCAAGTGATCCTCCTGCCGAGGCCTCCCAGATTGCTAGGATTACAGGGTTAAGGCACCGCTTGGCCCCTTTGAAGCTTTCGAGCCAGGCCTTGACTTCTCCTCTGTAGCTATGAAAGTCCTAGATGGCATCTTCTTTTCATAGATGGGTGTTTCATCTACATTGGAAATCTGTTGAGTGTAGCCACCTTTATCGGTGATCTAGCCAGATCTTCTGGACCAGTTCCTGCAGTTTCCACATCAGTACTTGCTGCTTTGCCTTGCACTTTTATATTATAAAGATGACTTCTTTCCTTAAACCTCATGAACTAAACTCTGCTAGCTTCAAACGTTTCTTCTTCAGCTTCCTCACCATTCTCAACCTTCACAGAATTAAAGAGAGTTAGGACCTTGCTCTGGATTAGGCTTTGGCTTAAGGGAATTGTGGCTTAAGGTTGTGGCTAGTTTGATCTATCCAGACCACTAACACTTTCTCCATATCAGCAAGAAGGCTGTTTCACTTCTTATCATTCGTGTGTTCACTGGAGTAGCATTTTAATTTCCTCTAAGAACTTTTCCTTTGCATTCGCAACTTGGCTGTTTGGTGCTAGAGGCTTAGCTTTTGGCCTGTCTCAGCTTTCGACATGCCTCAAGCTTCATCATTTCTAGCATTTGGTTTAAAGTGAGAGACATGTAACCGTTCCTTTCACTTGAACACTCAGAGGCCATTCTAGGGTTATTAATTGGCTTCATTTCAATATTGCTGTATCTCAGGGAATAGGAAGACCTGATGAGAGGGAGAGATGGGGGAACAGACGGTAGACCAGTTGGAACACACACGTCTGTAGTTTTATATGGGCATGTGTTTGTGGTACCCCAAAACAATTAGAATAGTAACATCAAAGATCACTGATCACAGATCACCACAATGGATATAATTTAAAAGTTTGAAATATTTTGAGAATTACTGAAATGTGACACAGAGACAGGAAGTGAGCATATGCTGTTGGGAAAATGAAAATGGTGCAGATAGATTGGCTCGATGCAGGGCTGCCACAGACCTTCAATTCGTATAAAAAATGCGATATCTGCAAAGGACAATAAAGCGAAGTGCAATAAGATGAAGTGTGTCTGCATATTGTCTGCGGAGGCTTTTGCTACAACAGCAGAGCTGAATTGTTGTGAAAGAGACCATATGGCCCTCAAACTACTACCATATGGCTAGTAGTAAATATCTCCTACTAGCCCTTCACAGAAAAGTTTGCCTACCCTTGCCTTAGAACCAGGGAGTGAGATGCCAACCCCTGTTGGGGTTGGATGGAAACAGGCTTTGGAATCCTGGTTAAAACTGACCTCCAGGGTTGACCTTGGAATCTGGTCCAAGTCCCTGTAATCATTTGCGTTTGTGAAGTTGGCACCCCAAGAAGGTTTCCAGGTTGAGAAGGGGCTTAGAGGTTATTATTCGAATCCCCTTATTTTATGGATGAGGAAACTGAGACCCAGAAAAGGGGGAGTGACTTGTCCAAGGTTACACAGAGGATTGATGACAGAGCTTAGACTGACCCCTGCCCAGCGCCCATCCACTGTGGTGTCCTTGGCAACAGGCCTGGGGTATGGTGTCTTCAGTGGCTTATAACGAGAATAGGCTAAGAGACAAGGGAGGTCTTTCCCAAGCACCCAGACATTACCAGGTGAAGGTGGTGAGAACAGGGGCCCCTTGTCTTGCTGTGCCCTTTGTAGGTTGATGTAACCTCTGTTGGCTGACAACTTGGCAAGTGTCAGCCCTGTCCTGGGAAAGGCAGAGTTGGAAGTGAGTTGGCCGTGCCCAGGCGTCCAAGACGTGTGTTGCCTATTGTATGTGCATGTGTCTTAGCATGTGGATTGTCAGCCAGTTACATTCATTACCAAGGAAGTATACTTGCTGGTATAGTTTGGATATTTGCCCCTGCCTAAGTCTCAGGTTGAGATGTAATCCCTAGTGTTGGAAGTGAAGCCTGGTGGGAGGTGTTTGGGTCATGGGGGCAGATCCCTCCTTGTTGCTGATAGTGAGTCTTGTGAGATCTGGTTGTTGTAGTGTGGCACCTCCCCTGCAACTCTCCTGCTTCTCTGGCCATGTGACATGCCTGCTCCTGCTTCACCTTCCACCATGATTGTAAGCTTCCTGAGGCCTTCCCTGAAGCAGATGCCAATGTTGTGCTTCCTGTACAGCCTGTAGAACCATGAGCCAATTAAACCTCTTTTCTAATAAATTACCCAGACTCAGGTATTTATAGCAATGCAAGAAGGGCCTAATACACTTGCTGGCCACTCACTTAACAGTACTTAGTTGCTGATTCTTGCCCCTCCATGCCTCACCTCCCGTCCCTTAGTGACCTACCACTTTCTGTCTGTTTTCTTTAAGCCAGTCTTGAAGGTCCACTCGGTGACAGCCTATGGTGGTCTCGGACGTAGCCCAGAATGCTTGTCCTAATTCACCTCGTCCTACCCTTCAGCACATCCACCAGATCCTCCTGGCATCTTACCTGGAGGTTTCACCTCCCCACCATGGCTTCTCCTTGCCCCTCCTTCCAACCTCAAGCCCCATTCTCTCTGGCTTTGACCTTTTTCCCTCTCCTTCACCTGGACTCAGCTTCTCCCCCTGCCTGCACTGCCTGCAGTTACCCTGTCATTCCCATTCCCGTATTCTAGTGTGCTCTCCTTGGGCACCACCCCTGAAACTGACCCAGCATCATAAGAGAATGTCTTGCCCCCTCTGCCAAGGCACCTTCTGGGACACTTCCCAATTGACTTATGCAATTTTGTTACACAGACGTGGTTATGTGGCTTCTTTCCAGTGTTCTCCATGAACATGCCCCTCTCACTCTGGTCAGTGAGCAGACTGCTAAGGACAAGGACTAAGCAAGTGTCTGGTGTCCTGCTAAAGGGACTGTCTTCTGGGTAGACATGGTTCTGTCTGAGCGCAAGGCGGGATTCAGTGTGTTGCAGGAAGGTATGGCAATCCCGCCTTCCCAGGCCAGCTGTGGGCATGCCAGGGAGGTGGGGAGTGTCAATCCCTTGAAGAAACAAACAACACATGTAGTTTTCTTGAAGCCAATTCAGTCCAGCTTCTCACCAAAGCAGGATCCCAGCCACAGGAGCTGGTACCCTCCCTGCCCAAAAGCCAGGGCCTGATGGCTCCCAAACCAGTGACTTCCTCTGTAAATGTCTCAGACTTGCTGCCATCCCTACCCCTTTTCTGTGGACTGCACTTGAATCATTTTTGCTCCAAATTATTGATTTACCAGAGACACTGAATCTCTTCCAGACTCTAGGCCTAAGAGTCCAGCCCTTCCCTGTGTAAGTCCAGCTTGCCTTCCCAGTGTATCCTCATCACCCTCCTGTGTGCACAAGCAGGCCCAGCTCCTCCCAGGGCATCCTGCTCCTTAATCAAGGGCACAGCTCAGTGCCCTGGGGCTTAGGATGGGCTTTCTAGACCCTTCCCCTTTCCCAGTCACGTTCCTCTTCCAAATGTTACATCACAGAGATGATGTCCTCCATTCTTGGCCAGATGTTAATTCCAAGCCTGTCGCTGGATCACTAACCTGCCAGTGGGTATAAGATGTGTCTCTTCCCACCAACCCACGCACATATCCCCACGTGTTGAATTCAAGAAGATATCCTGAACATCAAAAGAAACATCTAGTATCAAAAAGCCTTGGAAGAGAGGTATTGAGTGAATGAAGGACCCCAAATCACAAAGTTAGAATGACTGGATGATTTGTGGATACTTACAGGCTGGGAATCTCCCCATACCCTACTCCCTAATGTCTTTTTTTTTTGAGATGGAGTTTCACTCTTGTTACCCAGGCTGGAGTGCATTGGTACGATCTCAGCTCACTGCAGCCTCCACCTCCCAGGTGCAAGCCATTCTCCTACCTCAGCCTCCCAAGTAGCTGGGATTACAGGCAGCCACCAACATGCCTGGCTAATTATTTTGTATTTTTAGTAGAGATGGGATTTCACCATGTTGGTGAGGCTAGTCTCGAACTTCTGACCTCAGAGGATCTGCCTGCCTCGGCCTTCCAAAGTGCTGGGATTACAGACGAGAACCAGCGTGCCTGGCCGCTACTCCCTAATGTCTTACACAAAGCCGCCTCTTTCTGGCTTGGAGGAAAAGATCAATGAGGCACATGACCCAAAGCAGGATTTCCATGTTCTAGAAAAGCAGGTGCATGCGCGTGTGTGTACGTGCATGCGTGTGTGTGGACAGTGTGTGTCTGCCTGTGTGTACAGCATCCCAGTGTTCTCCCACCCCAAAAGATAGATTAGAAGACAGAGAGAAAAGTCTTCTGCCCTTACCCTGGGTGTTTCTCCTCACCAACCCAACAGACCTCACTTGGGTGAACGGTTATGGGCAGGCCCCTTCCAAGCTGGATTTCAACAACATGGCCAGCTTCTTCTGAAACAGATCAGAAAGGGTCCACTCCAAGCATGTATGTATTGTAGAGCTCCTCATGCTTCCAACTTCAGTGTCATTGACTTTCCAGAAGCAACCTACACCTCAAGTTTGCTATTGACATATCAAAAACTTTGATTTGCACCTGCTCCTGTCACCTTGATCATTCCCCAAATCATATTCTTCCTTCTGTGGCCTCCTTATCCATTTCCATAGGAACTGTAAATGCTGCACTAAGGATGGTTTTGTTGTTTTATGTGTGTGTGTTTGCTCAGAAAATGGGCCTATTGATCTTTATTTGAGGTGGGGAAAAAAATCTAAAAAGATGATTACTGGTCCTTTTATTTCTCTCTAGGCTTCCAGCAAGTAGTTTTCTTGCCTGGAATCCTCTCTACAGCTGGGAGAGGCTCAGAACTGAGGTGCTGACAGCTTGTGTCGGAATTGCATGGTGTTTACTGTGCTGTGAGTTTATAACAGCCTTGTTTCCATACTGACAGCAAACGCCATATGGAGAGAAAAAAAAAATCTGTCAGATGAACCCTTAAGGGATCACAATATGGCACATGAAATCTCAAAATTGCTTTTGGAAAAGGTGGGGGTAGGGGGGTATCTTGCGTAAATCACATAAGCAGCATGATGCTCTCTCCCATAATTGAGTAAAAATGGAATTTGACACAAGGTAATTTACTTTGGTTCTGTGTTTGATTGGGAAAGGACGCAAAGGTTCGTTTTCCTCCCCTTAGGGGATCGTGTTGAGTGGGAGGCAGCGGGCTGTATCTGTAGGGCATTATGCTAACAGGTGCAGGCTGCAGACCTGTCACAGGCCACTGAGACCAGGTTCCCTACTGTGGCTGATGATCACACTCATCTAGCTTGACATTTTATTACTGTCACTTGAGATCTTGTCTGTTCACCCACACACACTCCTGCTGACCTCTCCAATCTGAGTCCAAGCTCTCTGCGGGCTGAGACCACATCCCTAGGTACCCCTCCCCGTCAGAACCTGGCACACACTGAGGCTAAATGCTTGTTGGAGTGGCTGTTTGTGAACCATCTGTGCTGGGAGCGGTGGAGACTGCGCCCACGGCTGAAGGGCAGAGTTTAGGCTGCACTCCAGGGCTAGTTGGAGCCACGAAACCATTTGGGAGTGGGCCAAGAGGGGACTTGGCAGGTTGCTCATCCATGCCGATCCAAATACTCACTCGGGAGAGAATGAAACATTTTAGAGTGCCTTCTTCTACATACGCTACTTAGACCTGGTGAATTCCTCCAAAAAATAGTCCCTGCCCTCAGGCAGGTTACCCATGAAAGAAGTGGGCCTGGCTGCGGCTCTTTCCGTTCCAGGAGGCAGACAGCGGCTGCCAGCTGCTGAGGCCGGGTCCCCGTGCGGTGAATACACTCCAGGAGGGCAGGGCTGCCTTCAGGGCTCCTCTCTCTGCTCGCCTTCACTCGTCTGCCAGCCGCGTACTCCGTGATCTCTCGCTGCGTAGGGGGAAGGCACTCTCGGCAGCCCTCGCTGACCAGTCATCCCTAAGAGCCCTGCTGGCATCCCAGGGAGCAGACAGCGTCTTTCCTGGAAGTTCTGGCAAAAGCCCTGGGAGGACTCCAGGGCCCCCACAGGTCACAGGCCCTGCCCAACCTGATTGGCTAGAACTGAGTCATGGCCACCCTTGAACCTGTCACTGTGGCCAGAGAGAGAGGCCTCTGATTGGCTATGACTAAGTCACGTGTCCATCCTTGACCTTGTCACTGTGGCCAGGAGACAGAGGCCTTTTGATTGGCTATGACTGAGCACGTGCCTGTCTCCATAGCATGGGAGGCGTCAGCTCCCTTTTTAGATTCAGAGGCTTTGGTTGAATTGGTACAGACTGGGAGAAAGGAGATTCCCTAAAGGAAAGGGAGATGGAACAGGCCAAATTATCACAACCGTAATGATGAGAAGTGGGGTTTACTAAGTGTCTCCTATGTGCCAGCGTCTGGTCTGAGTGCTTTCTATGGTACTGCCTTGTTCATTCCTCAGGACGGTCCTAGGAGCTAGGTCTGCTTACCATCCCCAGTTTACAGACGAGACAACTGAGGGGCAGTGTCAAGCCTGTTGGCCCAGGTCACACAGGCAGTGAGTGACTGGATGGGATTTAAACGCAGGCGGTTTAGCTCCAGAATCCACACTCACAGCTACCGCGGGATCCTCCCTCCCGGCAAGCCATGGCTTTACCTCCTGTGGATAAGCATTTTGGGACTAAGAATCAGAGTGAGCCAGCGCAATGGTTGTGTTCATATCCCTTGTTGCATGGCATATCTCAAGAGAAATCCTTTCTAGGGGGATGGTATCCTAGCTCCTCTACACCAGGTAGACTATAGTCATCCCTTCCCCCCAAGTTGCTCTCCTTCCCAGGCGCTGTCACCCTCTTCCCTGTTTCCCATGAACTCACCTGACTGTGTCACGTGCAGCTGCAAAATCGATGGCTTAGCATTCTGTGCTCCAGAGAGCTCGAGGCGGCGTGTTTCAGTGGTTCCTTTGAGTATCTTCCTGGCCAGAGAAAACTTCTTGGAGAGGCCTTGGCTTCATTGCAGAAAGGTCCAAAAGGGATAGGGCCCCCATCCCAACTCCAACATGCCCTTCTGTTTTTCAGAGGAGAACTCAGAGGCCCAGAGAGGGGAAGTGAATTGCTTGAAGTAACACAGCAAATGGTTGGCTAGCACCGTGGTCTCTGGGCCTCTTGGTGGGAGTCTGCAGTATTTCCTCTTCAGAACCCTCTTGACTATTGAGTGGGTGAGCACGGGTGACTTCCTGTCTCAGTGACTTCCTGTCTCCGTGCCTTTGGCGCCTAACTGGAAAAGGCAGAGTTTTAATAATTTGAAGCATCCTAAGACTGGGCTTTTCTCCAGTTGGGCAAAAATGATTTTTAAAAACCGTATCCATTGGGATGCTTTGAATTACAAGTAATTTCTTAAAATGTTCAGACTGACCTAAACAAGGAGAATGTGTTATCTCATAAACAAGCTTTTCAGGTGTGGTTTGAGCTTCAGGCATGGTTGGATCCAGAGATTCATGACATCACCAGGGCACCAACTCTACTTCTCATAATTTTCCCAGCTCTCACCTCCTTGATGTGTCAGTCTCACCCTCACAGCGGCTTCTCTTGCAGTGTCAAGAACACTGCTGAGGCACCTGGCCTCACACCCACTCACCATGACCTCCAGGGGAAGAGAGCACCTGTGCTTCAGTGTTCCCAGCCAGTCTGCGGTCCGCTCTGATTCGTCTGGCTTCCATTACAGACCTGCCACCCTTATCCAGCCACTGAAATCAGAGAATGTGATGTACTTAATGGTCACCAAGGAGACAGAATCACAGTCCTCAGAACTGCTGGCATGTCCATACAGAAATCAGAGCATTAGACTGGGGGCATGGGGTGGGGAGTAGAGGCTGGGTCATAACTGGTGCCTTCCTCTACACTGACATCTCTCTGAGTCTGCAGGGACCATGAAATGAAGAAGGGGTTCTGAGAGTTTGCCAGTCACCTTACTCCGTCCATCTAGGGCTCTGAGCCCAGGTGTGGGAATGACAGAAAGGCCCTGCCTGACCTTCTCCTGGGTCTCACCACATTCTTCTTTTCTTGTCTCCAGACAGAGATTACTGCAGTTTATGTGACAAGCAGCCAATCGGGAGGCTGCTTTTCCGGCAGTTTTGTGAAACCAGGCCTGGGCTGGAGCGTTCCATTCAGTTCCTGGACTCAGTGGTAAGTCCCTGCTCCTGGGGGATGGTCCTTTGGAGCTCTGTGATCAGTGATTGTTTTGGCTCAAAGAAAAAGACCTGGTGGTTTAGAAGAGTGAGGAATAAACTCACTGCTTACAAAACTCCCAGTACAGACTTTGATTAGGAATGCAAAATTGTCTCAGGATTTAAACTCATAGGTGACTTTGGGTGGGCCCCCTCCCCTCTGGACCTTAGTTGCTGTTGCTGTAAAGTGGAGCCCTGTCAGCGCTTTGATTCTGGAAGCCTGGGTTATTATGGGAGGCAGTGTCTAGGGAAGTTAGGCCTAGCTCTTGGATCTTTTGGCCCCCTTCCTCCACCTGGGAACCCATTTTATAGAATTCCAAAGCTTTTGTGTGTTTGTACAATTGTTTATTGTCTGCTTCCCCATTAGAATGTAAGCTCCCTGAAGGCAGGACCCTGGGCTTCTGTTCACACCTGCCTCATACAGTGCCCAGCAGCTATGGGCATTTAATCAATGTCAAATGAAGTGGATGGCTGTTGAGCTGGTCTGACAGCAGATGGCTCCGCTGGGCTCTGGTATGGGTGGTATGCCTAGCACCATGGAGGCTTCCTTCAGATGTGCCTGTTGTTTGTTTAACAAATGCTGATTGATGGCATGGGCTTTTAAGACAGGCTGTGGGAATAGTCAAGGGTTACTCCAAACCTGCCCGGGAAGGCAGGGTACCTCTGTTCAGCCAACTGCCCTTGGGTTTCCATCTGAGGAAGGAGGACAAGAGGAAGAGAGGTGAGGAGTGGAGAGCAGTCATGAAAGGAGTGAAGTCATCCAGGCCCCTCTCCCAGGGGCCAGGGCAGAGTTGCTGTTGTTTTCCAAAGGCCCTCATGCCATCATTGGCTGCAGCCATCCCGACCTCCATCTCAGTTTGGGGGACAACACTTTAAGGTTTAAGTCTCTGTATCTGCTTCAGGATCTCCACGTGGCTCTCTAGACCCACAAACCAAATTGCCCACTGGACATCTCCACTGAAGTCACAAAGGCCCCCTTAAAGTCAATAAGTTCCAAATGCACTCAGCCCTTTCTCCCAGGACCCCAAAGCTACCAGCCTTTGAGACATTACCTGTTCCAGTGACCAGCACCCTACAGTCACCCAAGCCTGAAATCTTTGCACTGTCTTTGATGCCTTCCTCTCCTCATCCTTCCCTAACCTGATCAAGGCTCATGTGCTTGGCTCCTTGACCCTGCCCAGGCCAGCTCCCTCCCCTCTGCAGACTCTGCCTTGGGCTTCGGGGAGGCTCTGCCTTGGGCTTAGGGCAGGCTGTTGGCGCCACTTGTATGAGTGATTACAGTAGTTTTCAATTTCGGCTGGGCATTAGAAACACCTGGGGAGCCTTAGAAAAACACCAGAGCCTGAGCTGAAGCCCAGACCAATTAATTTGAATCTCTGGAGTTGGGACCTAGTATTTTTACAACTTTTTATTATGGAAAATTTCAAACTATAAAAAGTAAAAGTCGACAGAATAGCATAATAAACCCCCAGGCACCCTTCACCCCACTTCAGCAAGTATGAACTCATGGCCAATCTTCTTTCATCCATCCCTCCATCCTCCACTCTGTAACATTTTGTAGCAAATTTCACCTATTTTCTCATCTGTGAACTTTTCAATATGTATCTATGAATAAGAGCTCTTTAAAAAATGGTATTATCACAGCTTAAAAAATTCTTTACTGTCATCAAATGTTAGTATTCAGATTTCCAGTGTTCTCGTACATTTTTTGTGTATTTGTTTGAATTGGTCTGGATAAGGTCCACACATTGTGATTGGGTGATGTTTTCTTGACTCTAGGCTCCCCCATAACCACCCATCCCCGCCCTTTGTAATACATTTGTTGTTCCTACAGAAGAGTTTCCCACAGTCTAAATTTTGTATTTTCATCTCCAAATGTCATTTCACAGGCTCCTCTATATTTCTTATACATTGCTAGTTGGATCTAGAAACTTGTCCAAAGTCAGTTTTCCTTTCTGTGGTGTGGAGTGGGATTGGACTTCCCCCGTGGTTTCATGTTCTTCCCTCAGGGGGCATATACCATCTGGTTGTCTTTCTTTTTGAAACGGTAGCAGCTATTGCTAGGCTGTACCTAAATCTGTACCTTAACAAGGCTTGCAACAGGGCAGTAGTCTAATTCTGCCATTCCTTCTTCATTTGCCAATGGTGACACTTCCTTTTGATGACCATTTGGTGACCCAGTGGTAAAGTTTATATAGGAAATGGTTGATTCTTTTCTTGCATTAACGTTTCTAAAATCCCAAACTGGTTCTCTACCGTCCTCCAGTAGCAGTAACTAATTAGAGTTTTTAACTCGTGGTTTTAAACATGTTGCGTGTGTATTGATGCACCATAGTCATTATCCTGATTGATGCTCGTGGTCTCATCACTGGCTAGTGGGGGCCTCTCCAGGTTGGCTTCTGAGTCCCTGGCTGGACTCCAGCAGTTATCGGTAGTCTCCTTGTTGTCTGGTATGATGCAGGGTTCTGGGCTCATCTTGTACTAGATCTGTTGTTTTTCAGAGGAGTTGCGGTTCCTTTTACCGGGACATAGTAGCTGTAGGCCACCATTTGGCACAAGGGTTTATACCACTAGGTTGGCCACCGATTCTAGCACCTATTGGCGTTTTTCAAATCTCCCAGGGGTTTAATGTGTATCCAGGGTTGGGAAATAATGACATCTAGGATAGAGTCCATGTTCTGAGGCTGACTTAACTAGATCTTCCAGCATCAGCTCCTGCCCACCTTTTCACCTTCGGCCTTCTGGAGTCTTTCTTGAGCCCTGTGTTCTGGCCCAACCACCCGCTTCTGGCGTTTCTGACTTCCCAGGAGAGTTCAAGTCTCTTGGCCGTAGCTCCCTCAGGCCTCCCTGCCTGAAATCCTCCCCATGATCCCATTTGCCTGGTAAATACCTGCTTGTCCTTCTGTCCCGTGTTCTCAGAGTTCCTCCCGATCTCCCTCTTCCTCTCTTTCCTGCTCGGCCCCTCTGCTGCAGGTGCTTGCTTCTCACATGCACCTGAGCCACACTGCTGCTCTGTGCTGGGAGAGGTGCACTGATGGAGAGTGCAGGCTCCAGAGACAGGATGCCAGGACAACGTGGCTCTGCCACCAGCTCTTGGTGAGACCATGGGCAGGTGTTTAACCCCTTGTGTGCCTCATGTCTTCATCTGTAGGTGGAGATATAGCTGTGTCTGATGATGGGAGAGGTGTTAGGTAGAGACTACGTGAGTTCTTACTACTCAGAGCCATGTCTGGAATAGCACTGAGGCTCAGTGAAGGTGCCATTGAGAGGTCTATGTGCCTGTTCCTCCACTAGCCAGAGCCTCTTGGTGGCACAGATGTGGCCCATGGTCTGTGAGTCCTCAGCCCACAGTGCTGCACCTAGCCGCTGGGTGATGCTCAGATTGGGCCTAGTGGAGGTTGGTGACTTGCCTGGAGTCACACAGTGTGTGAGGGGCAGAGGTAGGCCCAGAACCCAGGTCTCCTGGCTCCCAGCCTGGGCTCCTTCCTCCACATTATGCTGCCCCTGAGGTCATAAGCATAATAAGCCAATGACATGGAAGGTTAGGAGGTGAGAAATGGGGTGGAAAAAGAACTGGAGCAGGTTAAAGGAGGTTGGGAGTGATGGGGAGACTGGTTGTATCATGAAGCAGGGCAGTCAGCATAGGAGTCTTTGGAAAGGCAACATTTGATGGAGGACCAGGAGGAGTCGGGGGAGTTAGCCAAGTGAATACATGGTGAAAGGGCATTGCAGGCAGGGAACAGCCAGGACAAAGGCCTGCAGGCAAGACTGTCCATAGTTGGAGAGGAGGGAGGAAGGGCAGAGAGGGTAGGAGAGGAGTTGATCATGTAAGACTTCGTGCCATCAGAGAACTTTGACTTTGAGTGAAATCAGGGAGCTACTGGAGGGTGTTTAACAGCAGTGGCATGGTCTGACTTAGGTTTTTATTTATTTTATTTTATTTTATATATGAGACAGGGTGTTGCTCTGTCAGGTAGGCTGGAGTGCATAGCTAGGGCAGATTCACAGCTCATTGCAGACTCAACCTCCTGGGCTCAAGTGATCCTCCTGCCTTGGCCTCCCAAGTAGCTGCAAGTACAGGTGTGTACCACCATACCCATCTGTGACTTAGGTTTTTAAAGGATTTCTCTGGCTTCCATGTTGGGATCAGGCTTTGAGGGGCAGAGGTGGGAGCAGGGAGATCTGCTGGGAGGCTATTGTAGCAATCCAGGTGAGAGCAGCTGGTGGCTCAAGCCAGCGTGGTAGCCCCTGGAAGTGGTGAGAAGTGGTTGGATTTGAGACTTGCGTGGAAGGAGGAGTTAACAGTGTACTCTCTGATGGATTGGGAATAAGATAAGAGTTAAGGAAGACTTCAAAGTTTTGACCTGAGCAAATGGAAAGATGGAGTAAGGATAAGGCTGCAGGAGGGTCACCTTGTGGGGAGGATCAAGAGCTCCGATTTAGGCACACACACAGCTTGGGATGTATACCAGATGCCCGAGTGGAGAAGCTCCAGAGGACGTGGTATTCAGGTCGGGCTTCACAAGAAAGGTCTGGGGTGGAAAAGGAAACTTGGGAGTTTTCAACTTTTTTTAATTTTTGTTTTTGAGACAGAGTCTTACTCTGTTGCCTAGGCTAGAGTGCAGTGGTGTGATCTCAGGTCACTGCAACCACCACCTCCCAGGCTCAGGTGATCTTCCCGCCTCAGCCTCCTAAGTATTTGGGACTACAGGTACACGCCACCATGCGCGGCTAATTTTTGTATTTTTTGTAGAGACAGGGTTTTGCCATCTTGCCCTGGCTGGTCTTGAACTCCTGGGCTCAAGCGATCTGCATTCTTTGGCCTCTCAAAGTGCTGGGATTACAGGCATGAGCCTCTGTGCCTGGCCTGGGAGTTGTCAACATATATATAGCTGGTTTTAGAGCTCTGGGCTGGAGGAGCCCACTGAGGAAACAAATACACATGGATGGAGAAGCAGTAAACAAAAGACACCCAGACCAAGGGCTGCTCCCCATTTGGAAAAAAGGAGGCGGCGGCAGCTTTGGGAGCCATCTAGAGAGTTGATGAGGCAGAGCAGGGTGAGGCTAAGCCTGGGAGCCGGTGGAATTTTCCAGCCGCGTGTTTTGTTAGACACTTGTAGTCAGTTTGAAAAGGGGGAAAGGAATCCAATGGATGCCCATTTTCATTCTGGTCATGCTGTCGTTCCCCGTCTCTGGGCCTGTACCAAGAGCTGTTTTTTGGAAAGGAAATGTGAGTCTGGCTCCCTGCGTCAGCACGTCAAATGCTCTTCACATCTGCCCTAATGAAGCCGCCACGCAGGAGAGGCCGACCCCATCCCCTCTGCGTTTTCATCTGCATCCCTGGGAATTAGCGAGACTTTTTCATCGCCCATCTTGACGTCAAATTACCAGCCTCTGGAACACCTCTTTTATGCACGGAGACTTTATTGAGTTTTCCAGGGCTGGCGTAACTTCTCGTCTAAAATCCTTTTTTTCTTCCATCCTGACTGGAACCCAGAGGAGGGAGGAGGTGGCGGTGTCCATCCTTGGTGTTGCAGTAGCGCCCGGGTGCTGCCTGACTCGGCCGGCGCCATCCACGCCATTCCCATCTCTCTGCTGAATTTCTACCAAGTGGAGCTTTTAAAAATAACCTGTCCTCGTTGGACTCTGATGTAGTCCCTGGGAAAGGCTCCTCTCCTGCACAGTTTGTTTTTGTTTTTGTTTTTGTTTTTAATTTGAGACACTCTTGCTCTGTTGCCCAGGCTGGAGTGCAGTGGCACAATCTCGGTGCAGTACAACCTCTGCCTTCTAGGTTCAAGCGATTCTCCTGCCTCAGCCTCCTGAGTAGCTGGGATTACAGGTGGGCACCTGCTAATTTTTATATTTTTAGTGGAGACAGGGTTTCACTATGTTGGCTGGGCTGGTCTTGAACTCGTGACCTCAAGTGATCCACCTACCCCGGCCTCCCAGAGTGCTGGGGTTACAGGCGCGAGCCACCGCACCCGGCCTCCTGTACAGTCTTAATGTCTGCATTTCTCAAGTCAAGTGGAAGGACTGCAGCTGTTTTGAAAGAGGGCCCAGGTGATCTGGGCAGCAGAACTGTTTGTGCGTCATTTACTAGACTGCTGGGGGAGTTTGGCCTTTGGTGTTGATTGTCAGGGGTCTTCCAGGAACCTGAGAAAGACCCGTCTCCTGCCACTGCCAGTTGCTGGCTCATTTGAAACTATCTTGTCTCTAACTTGGGTGAGACTTAACGTCTTCAGGTCTCTTCTCTTTGGGATTAGGGGAGGTTTGGCAGATACAGAACCAGATCCACCTAATGCGTATTTATGGGGTGGCTCCTGTGTGCCAGGCTCTGTTCTAGCAGTTGGGAGAATACAATGAACAGGAGAACTAAGTTCCTGCCCTCGTGCAGCTTGCTTTTTGGTTAAATGAAAGACTAAAAAAAAAAAAAAAAGAAAAAATTTTTTTGCAAGAGATGGAGATTCACTTTATTGCCCAGGCTGGAGTGCAGTGGTATGATCATAGCTTACCATAGCCTCAGACTCTTGGGCCCAAGCAAATCATCCTGCCTCAGCCTCCTGAGTAGCTGGAAGTGAATTAAGCAACTCCAGCTACAAGTTAAAATATCTGTTCAGTATTAGCTTTGGGTTTTTTGTTTTTGTTCTTTTTTGAGACACATAAAGCCAGGTGATAGCCTACTAATTTTATGTCATCTCCTATAGTCTAGGCTACTTAGCAGTTAGGAATGCCTCTTGGCATTTCCTATATGAGATTTCATTTGTTGTAACCTCATATTTGTAGTCGCCTGCCTTCAAGGTGGCCTCCTGACATCCATGCTCTTAGAAAGTCTCTTTCCATATGAAACAGGGCTAACCAGTGCCACCAGTATAATGTTAGGGAAATAGTGTGGATGCTCTAAGGAGCGGTCATAGAGGGCACTGCAGCTCCTACCACCCTCTCTTGGATCGCTTGCTCCAGAGAAAGCCAGCATGTTGTGAGAACACTCAAGCAATCCCATGAAGAGGCTCCCTCCTCCCAACAGACAGCACCAACCTGCCAGGCATGTGAGTAACTGTGGATGCAGATCCTCCAGCCACGGTCAAGCCTTCAGATGACTGCAGCCCAGCCAACATCTTGATATCTCACCTCATGAGAGACCTTAAGCCAACAGCACCTCGCTAAGCCATGCCCAAATTCTTGACCCACAAAACCATCAGATAATAAAGGTTGACTGTTGTGTCAAGCCACTATGTTTTGAGGTAATAATGAATACCGTGTGGGGCTCAGTGGCTCATGCTTGTAATCCCAGCACTTTGGGAGGCCAAGGCGGGCAGATCACTTGAGGTCAGGAGTTCAAGATGAGCCTGGCCAGCATGGTGAAACACCATTTCTACCAAAAAATACAAAAATTAGCTGGGCATGGTGGTGCACACCTGTAATCCCAGCTACTAGGGTGGCTGAGGCATGAGAATTGCTTAAACCCAAGGAGGTGGAGGTTGCACGGTGGTACGTGCCTGTAATCCCAGCTATTCAGGATGGTGAGGTAGGAGAATCGCTTGAACCCGGGAGGCGGAGGTTGCAGTGAGCTGAGATGGTGCCACTGCACTCTAGCCTGGGCAACAGAGGAAGACTCTATCTTAAAAAAAAAAAAAAAAAAAAATCAGATCTCGTGACTTATTCACTATCATGAGAACAGTGCAGGAAAGACCCGCCGTTGTGATTCAATCACTTCCCACTGGGTCCTTCCTTTAACTCAAGAACTGTGGGATCTACAATTCCAGGTGAGATTTGTGTGGGGACACAGCCAAACCATGTCACTCTTTGCCACCAGGGAGCTTATCACTACCCCTGACAGAGGGGCAGGCTTCTCCACTTCCCCGGAGAGAGGTTAACCTGCCCCCTCCCCCTGAGAGAGGCCAGCCTATACCCCCTACCACAGGCAGAGCTGCAGCCCCCCTTCCCTCCTGCCTTCTATTCAGTGTCTGCCTCTGCCCAGGCCACGATTCATAAGCTGGTGGCTGTGGTACCTCAGGAAATCGGGGTCACTCCCACCACTCTCATTTGCTACCCAATGTGGACAGGAGTCCATTCTTCCCTCCCTTCTCTGGTTCCATCCCATCTGTTGCCCTAAGATGGGCCAGTGAATCCTGACTGAGGCCAGAGAGGGCCACTCAGATGGGAACCAGGGAGTAGTGAACACTTTGCCCAGGCGGGCACAAGCTCGGGGGTTGACCGGGTCCATCTGACCCTGAGGACAATGGGGGATACCCCCTTCATGCACTGCTCTCCATTCTCGCCAGGGAGCAGAAAGGAAGCAAGGTCAGTGCCCAGCCATCTGAAGCACAGTGCTGGGCATCAGTCAGGTCCTGGCAGGAAACGGATGGTCTGTCCGATGCGTGAATGAAGGACTTTAATGAAGACCTATTTACAAAGCATGAGCCGGGAAGGGCAATCGGTAGCTGCTGATGCAGCACCTCTGAGCCTCCACTGCCTCCTAACCTGCAGGGCTGAGGAAAGGTACTGAGGCAGGACCATGGGAGAAGGCCGCCCACAGAAGTTGGGTCTGGAAAAGAGGGTCCAGGCGCCTGTGGTGCCCAGACAGGGACCGAGCCAGCAGAAAACCACCCCGCCTACCACTCCACCCCCACAGCCAGGTGGGAAAGGGCTAGAGGGGCTCTGGAGGGGCAGCCTATGCAGTCAGCACAGACGAGAAGCTGGAGCCCGGGGGGGGGTGGATCCAGGTGTTTCTCCAGTGGGGTGCATGGTGAGCAGTGTGCTCACTAGGCGTGTCACTTGTCCCTGCCTCAAGGACTCTGGAAAAGCTGACCACATCGATAATTACAGAAGCTAGAGGTGGCAAGACCTCATGGCATCTCTGACTTCATCTTCCTGTCAGGGCTGGAGAAGGTCTCCTGGGAGAAGGAGGTGACATCTAAAGTTAGTCCAAGGCCAGGAGGAATTCAGCCCAGACTGCCCTCTCTAAACCAGGGCCGGCTTCTTTGAAAACATGGCAAGTTCTAAAAATCATCTGAAGGATATGTGTCTTCATAGCTAGGAGATATTTTCCCTGGCATATTCTGAGATTGATGATGTAATTAAGGCAGGCCAAGAGAACAAAGTATGAGGGTTATAAACTAAGATGCACATAGATGTTTCTACTTTTTGGCTGGCAGAGATGTAGAAATAATTCTTTGTTCCTTAAGCTCAATGTAATAGTCTGCATTTAGTGTTACAGCAGCATCTCCCCGCGAAGGCCACCCCTGTGTTTGTCATGAATCACAATGCAGAAAGCAACTCATTCAGTGGTGTCTTCCCCGTTGGCACCTGGCACATATCTGAAAAGAGAACTATTCCCCGTGTGGATTGTCGTGGGTACTCCCTGGCACCCTGGTTGTTAGAACTGAGCTCTGGGCAGGGAGAGAGCTTTAAATGATTGGAACAGCAAAGGTACCTGTGTGAGTCCCCTCTGTTTTGGGGAGGGGACAAGGTCCACCTCCCTCTCTGGTTGGAAGGGACTCTCTTGCAGACGGAGGTCACAAGGGCATTCTTTGCCTACGGTTTACTTTTCTTTTCATTGAAGTCATTGGCTGCTATTTCCTGAGCTACATCTAATTGTAAAATTCTGGGTTGTTGGCACAAACTCTGACTTGCTGCTTATGTTTGCTGGGTGAAGCTGGTTTCAGCTTTCTCCCACCACCTGGGTGAGGGTGTTCTCAGAGCCGTGGTTTCCGGAGTGGCTCCAGCCTTGTGGAATGTGATCTGCCTTGAGCTCAGCCCATCCAGGGGAGCCACCATGGTACCTTCCCTCTATAGGTGGCCTCTCAGGACTCACCTCATGGGGTCACTGTGGAGACATGGCCTGTCACTAGGTGTCTTAATCAGTGCGGAAAGCCCAGCTGGAGGCCTTCCATCTGTGTTCCACCTCCCAACACAAATGCTCTTCAAGTGGTGGCCTGGCATGGACTCTTCGGAGAAAGGCCTTTTGATCTCGGCGGGGGAGGCCTGTCCCCGAGTGCTCCTGCCACCGCCCTGTGGACCTGTGTACCTCTCCACCAGCAGGGCCTCTGTGGAGGCAGCTGACCTGAAAGGGATGTTATTTTTTTTAATGCGGGTTTTAGTACCCAGAGCAAGAATATTTTTAGCTGGTTATTGAGACTGATTAGTGAGCCCTAGGTCTCCATTTGGTTAAATAGAGCCACCTTCACAGATGTATTTTGGGACAGTGTGAATCTAGTGTTCTGGATGGGATAGACTGCTGTGTCTATTTGGTGCCCCAAATGATGGCTGGCCATTTGCCCAGGGCCTGGGTCCTGCATAGCAGTCTAGCTACATTCCCATGGTGCCAGACCGATGGTGGGCTTTCCAGGGGTGGCAGGACCCCTGGGTGCTTCTCATTCTGGAAAACAGCAGGCAGCTGGCTCTAGAGGACCCAGCCCCTTTGGAGACGCCACTGCGACCCTGTCGCTTGCTAGCTATACTGTATTGGAACTTCTCAGAGGCTTAGTTTCTTCATCTGCAAATTGGGAATAATAATACCTACCATGTAGCTATTCTGATAATACCCTGCCATGTAGGGTGAGCCTGGAATCAGCACTCCATATGGGATGTGTGTGTCTGTGTGTGGGGGGGGTGAGTCTGTTGGGTGTGTTTGTGTGGGTGGGTATCTGTGGGTGTGTCTATGTTGGGTGTTTGTGTGTGGGTGTGTGGGTGTCTGTGTGGGTGTGTGTGGGTGTATGGATGTGTGTTTGTGTCTGTCTTTGGGTGTGTGGGTGTGTGGGTGTCTGTATATGGGTATGTGTGTGTCTGTGTTTGGGTGTGTGGGTATCTGTGTGGGTGCATGTGTGGGTATGTGGATGTGTATATCTGTATGTCTGTGTGTGTGCACGTGTGTGTATGTACACATGCACACTCAGGTTTAGGGGATCGTCGGGGGCACAGAGGGAGAAAATAACAGGAAAACATCTAGAAGAAAGAGTCACCTTCAAGTGTCTCAGAAATTCATCCATCAAGTCAAATCATCAAGAAATCCCGAGTCCCTCAAGGCTCATCTTGATGTGGAAGGGGAATTGGCCTCTTGGGAGACAGGCTCTGACCACGCGGCCCAGTGGGAATCCAGAGGCCAGTGCGCCAGTCCGGCAGCTGTGACCTTGAGCAAGTCCCTGACTTCTCTGAGCCTCCGTGTCCAGCCCTATTAAATGAGGGGTGGGATTCCTTACAGAACCACCGCCCTGTATCCCTGTGACCTAAATGATTGTAGTGTTCATGTTTCTCCATTGGAGAAAAGCGTTGGATCTTGGCTCTCCTTTAGAAGAGAGAGGGCAAGACAAGGAAACTCGCTCACTGTGGATGGAAATGATCCTGGCTGCCTCCGTGGTCACTGCGAGTGCTGTCTGCGTGCTCCCTTTGGCTGGCCTGTGGAGGAATCGGGCCCTAGACACTGAGGTGTGAGGCTTCTGGGAGGGCCAGGCGGGCATCTGACTGCATAGTGGGATGCCTGGGGAGGGTCTGGGCCCGTCTCTGCTGGTGTCATTTTCTCTGTCTCTTTTGAAATAGCTGTATTTTTGGACAGAGGCTGACACATCCTTGGGTGGTGGATTTTGAAATGGTTATAAGCAATTTGCAATTTGCTCCTTTGTCTAAATGAGAAAGGAATGCTTACTCAGGCTTTTTGTTGACTCGAGGCCCTTTCTCCACGTGGCAAGTGCGTCAGCTGTGAGGAAAGGAGCCCCTCTGGGATTCAGGAAAATTAAAAATCTGTCTTTTGGAGACCTTCCTTCTTTAGAGCTTGGGCCCCCTGGCTTGGCTAGTTATCAGAGTCCTAAATTCTATGGTATGGTTGAGAAGCCCTGCACTTGACGGTTCGAGTCCCAGCCCCACCGCCTCCTGCTGCACGACCCTGCACAAGTTCCTTCCTGCTGCGGGCCCTCAGGATCTCCACCTACGGACCAGGGGTGGGACGGCAGCCCCTGTTCTCCTGTGTCACTGCCCTGGCTCTTTCGAGGTTCAGATAAGAACATCCTAAAAAAGTCTGTGTATGTTCACTTTGTAAACTGAAAAGCTGGAAAAGATCAGGCATCCGCATCATTGTTTATCCTTGCAAGGTGTCATAATCACAATGGCAGTAATTATGGCAACTGTTTATTGTTTTTTAGGATGGGCTAGGCTGTAGGCCAAGAGCTCGATCGCTTCCGTCTGTATATACCTAGGTGCTAGTCCCCTCTGCATTTTACAGAAAGGTTAAGTAAATTGTCTATGATCACACAGCTTACAAGATCTGAGTGACCCAAGGCAGCTTCTCAGTGGCCTTCCAGTCTGGTGGGCTGTTATTTTCCAGTAGCTTCCTTTGGTTCATCTAAGTCAGTGGTCTTCAACCCCAGCTGCCCAGGTGCCAGCCCTCATGACCCACTGGAAAGCCTGGTTTCATTGGTCTAGGGTGGGGCCTAGTGTCAGTGTTTGCTCGGATCAGGGCTCCTGATTCTGATGTGCAGTCTGCATGGAGCACCGCCATCCTGAGACCCAGCATCCGTGAGAGAGGGCAGAGTAGTTTGGACTGAACATCAGGGCTCTGTGGCCAGGTCTTCTCTCCTGGTTGGTTTCCTGCCCTGCAGGAGAAGGGGATTGGGCAGGTGGTCTCTAGGGGGTTTCCTCCAGGGGCTGTGAGGTTCTGTAACTATAAGAAGCTCATGAGCAAATCTGTTGTTCTTTTCTCCTTCTGTTTTAGGCAGAATATGAAGTTACTCCAGATGAAAAACTGGGAGAGAAAGGGAAGGAAATTATGACCAAGTACCTCACCCCAAAGGTAAGGGGCTTTTGAAATCCCACAGCAGGGGGCACAGAGGGCCTTACCCAAAAATAGGAGCCCCCAGGTCTGTGACAGGCCATGTAGGGAGCTGTTAAGTGCTGAGCTGGTGGCAGTTGTTGACCTCCTGAGATCCATAATTCTCATCCTCCCCCAGAGAGTGCCCAAGCCTGGCAGGGTCAAGATGGGGATGGTCCAGGCCAGGCCTGGAGTAGGGGCGGGATGCCTGCTTCTTGGGGCCCAACGCCTGCTTCTTGGGGCCCAGCCCTTTCAAGGGTCACCATGCTGCCCTTTACCCACACCCAACCATTTGTGGTAGGGCAGATGGAGGCCTGGCCAAGGTCAGGAGAAGAAGTGCCCAGAAGGAAGGAATGAGCAGGGCGGTTCTGAGAGGTCAGCATGGAGGGGAAGGGTTGGGGGTTAATTGGGAGGGAAAGGGGTTGCCCAGGTGCATCAAAGAATGAAGAGAATTCTGAAACATTCTGGAGTATTCTGAAGGGTCAGGGGCCACCCCAACCCCACCTGAGGGGCATCCACTGGATGGTTGAAGCATCAGGGTACCACCACCCTTGGGGTTCAGCAGCCTCGGTTCTCCAAGCCTCTTGACTCACCTTCACAGAAGTGTGTTCTCAACCCATTTAGTGTTCTAGTGTCAGTGGTTCTGCCCGCTTAGTCAAGCCATATTCCCTCCCTGGGCCTCTGTTTCCCTTTCTTAAAACTGGCCTCCCTGCCAGACTTACCTCCCGGAGGTGTTGACAACCTGAGATGAGACCTGTGTGGGAGTACTTTGCATGTGTCCCATCCCCCTGGGGCCAGTGGTGGCTTCACCCTGCTCAGGATCCTGTGGGCACCAGCTCCCTGGAAGCGTATACCTCCTGGTGGCCATCTCAGGCTGCCAGTGGACTGAGGTCACCACAGCCTGTGGGGTAAGGTCCTGGCCATCAGTCTGCCCACCCCCTACACCTCTTGCACCAAATCGAGCCCTCATTCTTCTCCAGCATCTGCAGTTGGCAGTGGCCGTCGCCCTTGCAGGGTGAGCCCAGCCTCACGCCCAGAAGCAATGCCCTTTGTCACACCCCACTCTGGACAGCCTGCTGGATGGCATCCCTAAGGCACACACGGCGTCGCCATCACCACGGCTGCCTCCCCTTGCTGTTTCTCTGCTTCTGCGTCCATCATAATCCATGCACTTCTCTTTCTATGAACTGCAAAAACCCCTAGTCCTTTTTCACTTTTCAGAAATGACAGAATTAGTGTTTATAAAACACTCCCAGGCATAGAATGGGGCTAGTCTGCTCTGGACAATGCCTGGCCCTGGGCAGGCACAGCTGCCCCCACCTTGAGCGGCACTGCCTTGCGATGCTCCAGATATGAGCCTGTTGGTGTCTGTGAGGCTCTCACATGGACACAGTTGAGGGGATGTTCTTAGCAGGGTCCCTGTTCACCTAGTCGCAGCCGATGGCATATTGATGAGGCTCTGGCTAGATGCATTTTTGATCTCCTGGCCACCACTCAAGACAGTGTGGACCCTCTGGGCATAAACACGTGCCCTGAGCTCAGAGGGGTGCAAGTGCCCTAGAGGGCATGATGATGACAGCTCCCTGGCTGGGCTCCTATGGTGTGCCACATGCCTCCAAGACATTGTCTCTGCTGGTTTCCGTATCCATAAGAGGTTGCCCTGTACAGGCCACTGAGGTCCGCAGAGCTGAATAGCGTGAGAGGCCACTCAGTTGATGGGGTCTTCAGCTGCCCTCTGCAGAGGCATCTTCCCACGGTGGCTCAGCTTGGCCCAGTCCAGCGCTTCATCTGTGCCCCAGTAGGGCTGCCCACTCACATGTGTTCCCCTCAAACAATGGCAACTAGCATGTATTGTGGACCCCTCATGTCAGGCACCACTGACTATAGTCCTTGCTGTCACTGTGGGATGCAGAGTCTATTGGCTCCATCTTACTGATGAGGAAGGACAGGCTCAGGGAACTGTCACATCCCAAGTCGCAGAGCTAGTGAGTGGCAGAGCTAGAATTTGAACCCAAGTTGGGGTGATTCTAGAGCCCTGGGTGTTTCCCCTGGGTGTAGCCTCCTCGCCCCCCTTCGCTGTCCTCCCACTGCCTACGGCCTGGCTCTGATCTGCAGTGAGGGCGGAGTGCTCCCTTTGCCCGACCTTGCTGGCTGGATAGGCTTTTGTGGCTTAGCCAAGAGCAGGGTACAGGCAGGCACTGGGGCCGCCACCGGGTCGCCCCCTGGCCAACCTTGTCCAGAAGCCCCTGCTGACAGCCCCTGACCTGGAACCTCCAGACCTCCCTACCTCTGCTCAGCCTTGCCTCTGTCTCCTGGAGGAATGGGGCCCAGACTCCCCATCAGCTCAGATGGTTTTTCAAGTGCCTCAGAGCCTGCCAGCATTTTTTTCCTTAAGTTCTCAATTTTTAAAGTGTAAGCCACACCTTATGTTATGGCCAGGGAGGCCTCCGGGGGAGGCAGTCGATCCTGGCCTTGGGTCAACTGTTTTCCTACAATAAACTTTGCAGTGCTTTCCCAGTCCTCCCCATCACAGCTTGCTCCAGAGCCTGATTTACTTCTCACATGCCCCAGTGCCCCACATGCAGCAAAGCAAGGTGCTGACTGAGGAGCTGAGCTGGTACCTGAGGCCCCAGCACTGAGGCCTTTGACCAACCCCAAAGCCACTGTCCCCAGTCCCAGACTGTCCTTGCCTTGGGACCTCTACTCAATATGTAGCTCGTGTGTCTCAGCTCTGAGCAGTGCTTTCCGAAGGGTAGACTGTTGGACGGTGGGCAGTGGACAGGCTCTGTGCAAAAAAAAGCCCTCTGTGGTCAGTTACATGTGGGCAGCACTGTAATGCCATATTTCCCGTGGTAAAGATTCATTCAGCATGTGAGCATATGCAAGGCTCTGAGAAGTCCTGCAAGAAAGAAACCTGTTAACTGTTACCAAAGCATTTCCCAAAGTTATTTGACCATATATTCTTTTTCTATTTCCCGTTCTGCTGAGCGCACCTTGGGCTACAGAACACATCCAAGAGCCTCACACCCACACCTCCTTCTGCCCCAGCAGCCTTTCCTGTGATCTCTCCCACAGCCCCACACTGGGCTCTGGCCACACCATCCCACCTGGATGTCCATACCTCGTTGCCTTTGTTCAGGCTGTGCCCTAGAAGGCCCTTTATCTGGAAGGCGCTGTCCCCTACTCTGTCTTTCTCCCTTAGTATCCCTGCTTAGCCCCAGCGGCGCCAGCTGCACAGAGCATCTTCCGCCTCTCGTCAGAGCCCATGGCCCTTACCTGGGTGGTGTCTAAGCACACTGTTCCATTGTTGTGATTCTGTGCCCCATGATAGGGATTCTGAGGAGCCCACCTTCAGAGTGGGGGCAACACGTGAGCAGATGAACCAAACCCAACATGACAGGAGCAGTGGCGTAGCTGTGCTCAGGGAAGTGGGAGGGGTCTGGAGAAGCTGCCCCAGCCTAGCCCAGATGAGCCAGGGGAGGCTTCCAGGAGGTGAGGCTGCTGAATCAGATCTTAAAGGATGTGGAGGAGGAAGCTGTGGACACAAAAGAAGGGGAAGGAGGAGCAGCCTTCATGGCTGCAGTATAGTGGGCATTTGGGGATATCTGGAGATACTTGTAATTGGCAGAGTTGTGGGGGAGGGCAGTGCTCCTTGCTTCTGATGGGTAGAGGCAATGGATGCTGTTGACCATCCTGCAGTGCACATGGCAGCTTCCTACCACGGAGTTACCTGGGGGCAATATGTCAACAGAGCTGAGGTTGAGAAACCTCGGCACAGAGGTAGGAAAGGGCATGGGGTGGGCAGTGCTGTGGGGGCAGGAATGGGGAGGGGCCCCATCTGGGCTGTAGGCCCTGGAAAGCCATGTCAAGGCAGCGGCAGCATGGAGCTGCCAGGGCTTTGAGTTCCACTTGTATTTTAGGATGATCTGCCTGACGACATGAAGGAGTAAGAAGGGGGTCAAGGAAGGACTGGAGGCAAGAGGCCATCTGGGGAGCCGCCCGAGGCCCCCAAGCTGGGCCAGCAGCCTTGGGGATGGGGAGGAACAAGGGCCTTGCGAAACATCAGAAGGAGGATGGCCTTGGGTTTTCTTTTGTTTTTTGTTTTTAAGGCAGAGTCTCACTCTGTCACCCAGACTGGAGTGAGCCAGTGGCGCCATCTTGCCTCACTGCAACCTCTGCCTCCTGGGTTCAAGCGATTCTCCTGCCTCAGCCTATGGAGTAGCTGGGATTACAGGCGCGCATCCCCACCACACCTGGCTAATTTTTATATTATTAGTAGAGACAGGATTTCATCATGTTGGCCAGGCTGGTCTCGATCTCTTGACCTCAGGTGATCCACCTGCCTTGGCCTCCCAAAGTGCTGGGATTACAGGCGTGGGCCTCCGCGTGCGGCCTGGCCTTGGGCTTTTGTCTTGAGTCCCTGGGTGGGTGGGGGTGTCCCTGGGAAAAACAGAGCACAGAATGAGGGCCATGGGAAGGTCTACCCACTCTCTGCAGAGGCGGGGGATTCACTTTGGATGCAGACAGCGGCATCTGGTCTCTGTGTCCCCTGCCCCAGCACGATGCTGGGCACGTGGCTCTTGATCAATGTGAGTTGGTTGGAATTAAACGCTGAGGGGAGCCCTGGGAGCCCTGGCAGCTGCCCTCCATGGCCCTCAGCTGTCCTGCCTCATGTCTCTGGGGAGCCACGTTTGGCGAGCTCACATCCTCAGGTGTCTGCCATCTTGTATTTGCCGGAAGCCAGGATAGAAAGCCCCTGCCTGCAGCAGATGCCTCTGCCTGGAGCTCTGTTCTCCCTCCCCACGGAAGGATGCCCTTCAAATCCTTGCCTGACGTTTTTATCCCAAGAGGCGAAGCCCACTCCACAGACACTGCCCCGAATCCTTCCTCAGTCGCCCACACATGGCCAGCTTTGCTTTGGGGGTGTTACAGGGCGCCAGCCAAGGCGGGCTTGGAAGGGGTTGAGAGCTGTTGGAGAGCTCGCAGAAGGGCAGCAGAGTGCTGAGAAGGAGCCGAGCTTTAGAGTCAGGTAGACCTGGGCTCAAAGCCAGGTGTGAATTCTTTGGGCTGCTTGGGCTTGGGAAAGTTGTTCCACTCAGTGCCTCAGTTTCCTCATCGGTCAAGGGTGTGGGCTGTGATGAGGATCATAAATAAAAGCAGCAAGTACCGAGCATGGTAGCTGGGGCATCTCAAATGCCGGGCAGCAGTGCTTGTCATCTGCCTTTCTGCCTTCTCTGCCTTCAAAACCGGGCTGTTGAATGAGGAAACCGTTCAGACATGGAACTGCCAGCTGTGGAGTGCGAGAAGCCATGGAAGGGTCCGGAGGGCCCCCAGCTGCAGAGGCTGGACAGAGGCAGTGCGTCAGTCAGGAAGATTTAGACTAGCTGCCACAACAAACAACCCCTAAATCTCAGGGTCTTCTCACAGCGAAGGTTAATTTCTTTCTCACACATCATCTGATTAGGTCATCAGCTCTTCTGGGTCCTTCTCCATGGGTGACTCAGGGATCCTGGCTGCCCCTGTGGCTCCACCTTCTTGAATGTGTTGTCTTGTGGTCAGTGCCACAGGGGAAGAGAGGGATGAAGGAGGCACCGGAGCTTTTACGTGCTTGACCCAGAAGCAACACTCGTCATGTCCTCTCGCAGTCCATGGCCAGTGGCGAGGCTGGGAAAGGCAGAGGAGCCTGTGGAATATTAGGCGAGCACACCGGTAAAGGCTCCCTCTCCACATTCCCCTCCCTCAACCCCCAAGTTACAAACATCACATGGCAGGCTTGTCTCTGGTGCTGGGTAGACAGCCATGAGCGGGGCGTGTCTTACGGATGGTCTCAGGTTTGTCAGCTCACAGAAGCTGGCCAGCAGGCCGCAGTTGGATCTAAGTGTATGCTGGGCTCTGGAGAGAGCTGAGCAGCTCACCTTCTGCCCTCCAGTTCTGCAGCCCAGAAGTGATACAGGTGACAGGTGTTCAGGAGAGGGGAAGGTCATTCTGAGCTGGCCCAGGAAATGTTCCCAATTGTAATAGCAGTAATAAGTGAAAACAGAATTACATATCATCCACCATTACAGATGACTTTTTAAAATACCAATTTTATGGCTGGGAGCAGTGGCTCACACCTATAATCCCAGCACTTTGGGAGACTGAGGCAGGTGGATCACCTGAGGTCGGGAGTTTGAGACCAGCTTGGCCAACGTGGCGAAACCCCGTCTCTACTAAAAATACAAAATTTAGCCAGCTTGGTGGCACACACCTATAATCTCAGCTACTCGAGGCGGAGGCAGGAGAATTGCTTGAACCAGGGAGCAGGAGGTTGCAGTGAGCTAGGGTTGCGCCACAGCACTTCAACCTGGGTGGCAGAGCGAGACTCTATTTCAAAACAAAAAAACACCAATTTTATTGAGCTCTGTTGGTATACTTCTCATACCGTAGAACTAATTCTGTTAAAGTACAATTCCGTGGTTTTAAAAAGATTCACAGTCATATAACTATCACTGCTGTCTGATTCCAGGGCATTTTATCACCCCAAGAAGAAACTGTCATACGCGTTAGCAGTCGCTCCCGTTTCCCTTTCCTCCCAGGCCCTGGCAGCCACGAATCCACTTTCTGTGGGCCTATTTCAGACATTTCATATAAATGGAATATCACTGAATCTGTGGCCGTCCGCGACTGGCTTCTGTTGCAGCATAATGTTTTTAAGATTCAGCCACGTTGTAGCATGCATCAGCACTTCATTTCTTTTTATGGCTGAATAACATTCCATTATAAAGATACACCATATTTGTTTATTTAGCTGCTCTCATCAGTTGATGGACACTTGTGTTGACTTGTGCTGTTTCCACTGTTTGTTTTGTTTTTGAGACGAAGTTTCACTCTTGTTGCCCAGGCTGGAGTACGATGGCGCAATCTTGGCTCACTATAACCTCTACCTCCCAGGTTCAAGTGATCTTCCTGCCTCAACCTCCCAAAGTAGCCAGGATTACAGATGCCCACCACCACGCCTGGCTAATTTTTGTACTTTTAGTAGAGACAGGGTTTTGCCACATTGGCCAGGCTGGTTTTGAACTCCTGGCCTCAAGTTATCCACCCGCCCAGCCTCCCAAAGTGCTAGGATTACAGGCGTGAGCCACCGCGCCCAACCTGTTTCTACTTTTTGTTTCCACTTTTTTGCTATTCTGGAATAATAATGCTATGGACATGCAGGTACAAGTTTTTGTGTAGATATGTTTCATTTGCTTATATACATAGGAGTAGAATTGCTGGGTCATATGGGAACTCTGTGTTTAAACTTTTGAGGAACTGCTGGGCTGTTCTTCAAAGCACTGCACCGTTTTAAATTCCCACCAGCAGGGTTCCAATTTCTCCACAACCTCATCAACACTTGTTATTTTCTGCCTTTTATTTTATCCATCCTAGTGGATGTGGAGTGGTGTCTTGGTGTGATTCTGATTCATGCTTCCCCAATAATTAATAATGTTGAACACCCTTTCTTTTGCTTTTTGACCACTTGTGTGTCTCCTGTGGGAAATGTCTATTCAGATTCTTTGTTCATTTTTGAATTAAGTTGTTTGTCTTTGTTGAGTCGGAAAAGTTCTTTATATGTTCAGGATACAAGTTCCTTATCAAGTATATGTCTTACAAATATTTTCTCCCGTTCTGTGGCTTGTCTTTTCACTTTCTTGATGCTGTCCTTTGAAGCACAAAGGTTTTTCGTTTTGATGGCATTCAGACTTCGTTTTTGTTACTTGTTTTTAATTGACTTGTGTTCATTTGGTCTTATCTGTCCTTGTAAGAAGGCCTCAGTTTTTGAAGGGAAAGGGTGTGTATGGAAACAAAGTAAAGAAATCCTTCCCAGCACTTTGGGAGGCCGAAGCGGGCGAATCACGAGGTCAAGAGATCAAGACCATCCTGGCCAACACGGTGAAACCCCATCTCTACTAAAAAAATACAAAAATTAGCAGAGTGTGGTGGCGTGCCTGTAATCCCAGCTACTCGGGAGGCTGAGGCTGGAGAATTGCTTGAACCCGGGAGGCAGAGGTTGCGGTGAGCCCAGATCGTGCCACTGCACTCCAGCCTGGTACCTGGTGACAGAACAAGACTCGGTCTCAAGAAAAAAAGAAAAAAGAAAAGAAAAGAAAAGAAATCCTAATGCACATTTAGCCCCATGACCCAGTCTTCCTTTGAAGAACGAGAACCCCACTGCCTGTTGGAAAGATCAGGGCCAGGCCTGGTCCTTCACGGACATCAGCCCCTTATCCTGGTTTACATGACAACATTCTCCAGGCTTTGAGCCCTTCCCTTCCTTCGACTGCACTGGCCTCTTACACACTTGCTCTTGGAACTTCCTAGCGGCTCCCTGAGGCGGATATTAGTGTACCCATTTTACAGATTAGGTAACTGAGATTTGGGAAGAGAAGAGGCTGGCCCAGAATGGGGCAGCCCCTGCGTGACCTGCTTCGGCAGTGTTACTTCTAGGACATTTTGCTGCGGCTCATTTTAATTGGGTCCGTGAGCAAATTGCTGGTCTCCATAGTTGCAGGGCCCCACCCCCATTACTAAGGTCTGGCAGGAGGTGCCAGTTTTGATGTGGCTTTTAGGGACCATCGGTGGATTCCAGGGGAAGTTCAAACCCAGCGCCTGGTCCTGCTGAAAGGGCCTGCGTAGGTTCTTCCTGGACAATGGGGTGGACAGGTGGGTTGGGGCAGGCTTCTGAGGAAGTGGTCTAGTGTTCCCCTGTGGGGTACTGGGAAGGCCGTTGTGTCAGCCGCTCTTAGAGCACATTTCTTGCCAGAGGTCTGCAGGCAGGCTATTGTTCTCTGGGCCTCCGTAGATGCAGGGCCCCTTCTTTGTTTCAATAAACAATGATAGGGTAAGACAGGGAAGCTGGTTCTTGTGAAGGGGGAAGTTACCCATCAGCCTGTGTTTCCACACAAAAGAAATCTATTTGTAGTGTTTGTTGGGCTCTCCGGAAAACATTCACATTTTACAAAGTAAAGAGCTTGAATGAAAGGAAATAATAAGGACTCCAGATTCCCTCCTCTGGCCCTCGCTCACTGCATCCCCACCCCGACCCACGCACCAGCGTCAGGAGGCCGGGCCAACCCAGGCAGGCTGGGCCACAGCTCCTCGGCCTCTGGCACAGCCAGCTGGCTTCATCCTTGTCCCCAGGACGTCGTGGAACCCCAGTCCTTCCACTTTCCAGCTCTGCATCCTTGGAGCCTCAGTTTCCCCAACTGAGTATGGGGCCGATAAAAATGGTGCTCATATGAGCTTGTGGCCATCAGTCATTCTCTAGCACTTTCGTGGTTTTTGCCATGTTTGCAGACTGTCCTTAACAGTTATCTATACAATGTCTTTCTTTAAAGCAACTCATCTTTTAACTTAAAATAGACTGAGTTTTAAAAGGAAACCCTGTACCAGGAACATGCCTGGACAACCCGTATTGATTTGTCATACATAAAGATAACTGGAAAATTTTATGTTAAATCCAAGGTAGATACTCTATTGCCTGCCTGAGGCTCCAAGCCTGAAGCCTCCGTCCTTATCATTTTAAAGGAGATTAGTGGATGTGAGAGACGTGATGACAAGACAGTGGCACTGCCTGCCACTTACTACTGCATGATGGGAGGCTTGCAGAAGAATGGGAGGGAAACACTTTTTCACTGAGTGATTCAATATTATCTAATTATGTCCCTGTACTTCCTGAGACCTCTCATCATCTTTAGAAGATGCTAGGCTAACTCTCTGTTCCCCAGCATGATGCGTTAGGGTAATGGAAATACTGGCTTGTTTTTGGTAGAGACAGAGTGACCTAGGGCAAAGAGCACTGGACTGGGAGTCAGGATCATTACTGATCTCCCTTCCTGGGGTCCATGGCCTTGGGGAGGTGCTTAGAGTCTGCCCATTCAACCAATTCATGGTCTCAAGGGCAACCAAGGGTGTGAAATATGGGTGGCTTGGGCAAATGGTTCCAAGTACCTGTCCATTGTCTGTGGGGTTTGGGGTCCCAGACAATGGCCCTGGATCCAGCTTTTCATCTCTGCTGAGATTGCTCAGCCCTCATCTCCCGGCACTCAGAACAGGGTCTCCATCCTCTTGCCAATTAATCCAGGGAGCTCAGAGTTCACCTTCACTTGAGCAGAGGGTCTGGCTGGGTGGCTGCCCTGCTGGGCCAGGTACCAGCATTTCCAGCTTCCTGCCACAGCCCTGCAAACAGGCTGGAGGGCAGAAGAAGACTGAAAAGAAAACTTGAGAAAGGGACTTCCAGGAGTTTTCTTAAGCAGCAGTAGTGAGGGACAGGGGTTGAGCTTCTTCCTCTTCCACTTTTGGGAGCAGCAGAGAGAGGAATTCACAAATCAAGCCACACATGTGCTTGTGAGCTGTCCTGGGACAGCTAGCATTTATTGAGCTACTGCTCTTGCCTAGAACTTCACATTCCATGTTTTGCTAAGTCCTTATAACAGCCATGTAAAATAATGAGAAGCGGAGGCTCACCTAGGAGGGGCGCCCAGGGAAATCTCAGGGGCTGCCCAGTTCTGGGCCCTGCACGCAGTTTTATCTACAGATTCCCAGCATGCAAACAGATAAAGAAGATCTGTGGTTGACCAGACTAGGGGCTGGACTTTCCTTTTTCCTCCCTTCTCCTTCCCCAGGCTCGGACTTTGAGGAGAACATTTAGGGTTCTGTGGACCCCAGTTTAAACATCCTGGAGCTGAGCCAAACTCCTCACTTCCTAGATAAGGAAACCGAGGCCCAGCTTGGAAGGAGACTGGGATGCTCCTTGTGGGGCTTTCTTTAACTCTTTGCTAGCGACAAGGAGAGGCGGCCTCAGAAGGAATGCTTGCCGACTTGGTTTTTCTACTCCCAATGGGCTTGGCCGCCCGCTGGGCTTCAATTCCTCTGAGGCACTTTTTGTTTAAGCCAGTAAGTGTCTGAATGCTGAGACATTTGTGATGTCTGTGTGAAGCAGAGAAGGTGGCTGTTGCCGGAAGTTCTACTAGTTAAGCACTAAGTCATTAACTCACTGGGTTTTAGTGGAGCAGGTAGGAGAAAATAACATTAATTTAGCACCTACTGTATGCTACCTGCTTTATAGCTTTAGCACGTTCTATCTTCATGAGCATCCTATGTAGTAGACACCGTTGTCCTCGTTTTACCCCAGGCAGTCAAAGTTATTTAGCTCATAATGGTGAAACTGGGAGAATTGAAAACAGGGAGGCTGGGCATGGTGGCTCACACCTGTAATCTCAACACTTTGGGGGAGGCCAAGACAGAAGGATTACTTGAGGCCAGGAGTTTGAGACCTGACTGGGCAACACAGCGAGACCCTCATCTCTACAAAGAAAAAAAGTTTAATTAGCTGAGTATGGTGGTGCATGCCTCTCATCCCAGCTTCTCAGGAGGCTGAGGTGGGAGAACCACCTGAGCTCCGGAGTTCAAGGCTGCATGAGCTGTGTTTGCACCACCGCTCTCTAGCCTGCGTAACAGAGTGAGACCCTGTCTAAAAAAAAAAAAAAAAGGCAGAAAACATGGATGCAAACAGATATTGGTGTGCAAATATTCATAGCAGCATTATCACAATGGCCAAAAAAAAATGGCAACAATTAAAGTATCCATCAGCGGATGAATGCATAAGCAAAAGTGGTCTGTCTCTACAGTGCAATGTTCAGCCACATACAGGAATGAACACTGATGCATGCCCCAATGTGGATGAACCTTGAAAACATGACATGAAGTGAAAGAAGCCAGACATGAGAGGCCACATATTGCATGATTCCGTTTCTGTGAGGTGTCTAGAATAGACAAATCCATAGAGGCAGAAAGTAAGTTAGTGTTTACCAGGGGCTAGTGGGAGGGGCCGGGTGGGGAGTTGCTGCTTAACAGATATAGAGTTTCTGTTTGGGATGATAAACATATTTGGAACAAGATAGAGTGATGGTTGCCATGATGAACACATGAATGCCACTGAACTGTACACTTTAAAACGGTTGAAATGGCAAACTTTGTTATATCTGTCTTACCACAATGAAAGAAAAAGAGCAAGGAAAGGGTGGGATGTAAGCTGGCCTGTCCATTGCTGGAGCCTGTGATCTTTCTCTTCTACTGTGTTGTCTTCTTGAAAGTGAACTGAAGACAAAAATTCCCCCTGAATCTGCTTTCCAGGTGTGGCAGGGGGCGGACGGCAAGGCCGAGGAATGAGCACGCCCCGGAGGCAGGGCTGGGCTGGCATCCGGAGGCTGTGCTTGCCAGCGCCCTCCCAGGCCCAGCCCAGCTCCTGGCCCCCGACCTGGGCCCCGGCTTCCAATCTGCACTATGTCCTTAGCATCTTCTCACGTCACTGTCTCCCGTGCGGCATATTTCATGACTGTGTAATTGTTCTTCAAATAGACACACCCCACCCCTCACCAGCCTTTCCAGGAAAACAACTTGTCTTTACCCACAGCCTGATTTCATTGCGGCGCCTCCTGACGCCCTTGAGGCTGATGCACCCTGCTGGAGCTCCTCACAGTGGGCCTCAGCAGGCCTGTCTAGGTCCTTTTTCCTTTCTTGTGACCTTCCAGGTCAGAAAATTAGAGATCCCTTTGATGCTGGCGGAGCTGGCTCTGCCTCTGACCCTGTCCTTCTGTGTGTGGATAGTGTTTCTTGCCCAGAATGCCTCTCTTTGGAGTGGCGGGAGACAGAAGACTCAGTCGTGAGCTTCCTGAGGGCACCCCAACTCTGTCCTGGGTGGGCAGTGATCCTAGTCCCTGTAGCTTGGTAGACCCTCCCCGTCCGTGGACCTTGGGCAGAGAAATGGCATCACGTGGCTGGGGCAGGGGACAGGTTCTGTTGAATTTCCTGGATCTTAGGAGACTCCTGCCCCCACCCCCGCACCGGCCTCCACCCGCCTTCATTTCCCAGCCCCTGGAATGAAGTCTTCACTGGAGAAAAAATCCAACACGATTTCAGATTGAGGAGGGTGGTGGGTGTTCTGGAAAGTTGGCCGGCCCTGCCCTCGCCTCTCACGCACAAAGAATGAGGGACACTCCCCACCGTTTCCCCCGGTGAACATCCCCAGCGCTTTGGGACCTGGGCTCCATGTGTCAGTGACCTGCATGTGGTTGCATTGGCCCAAGTGGAGCTGGCTGCATGCAAACCACTGGACAGGAAGAATCCCACTCTTGCTCCTGCAGCTGCGCCGGGTCCCACGAGCCCCTGCATGTGCGGCCTGTGTAAACAGCGCGTCATCTCCTGTTGCACACTTTGGGCCTGTAGGTCACGACCAGGGATTATCAAATTGATGGAGCTCAGCTGGCCTCTCACTCCACGTCCGGGCACATTACATTTTGTTCATTATCATCTTTTGCTTTTGACGTAAAGGGTCGGGGTCTGGGTCGGGGTCACTGTGTATTTTCCTTTCCTTCTCATTAAACTTGCCCAACTCTCAGGGGTCCCAGTTGAATTCTGCCAGTGTTTAAAGATGTCTTCCCTCGCTTCCTGACTCCTAAGCGTCCCTCATCCTTGCTTCTGTGAAGCCACTGGAGTAGCAAAGGAAATGTGGGTCAGGGTCTTTCAAACCCAGTCTGTTTTCTTCTTGAAGGGCTGTGGCTGTTTCTGAAGGGCTGAGTTTCTCTACTTTGTTGGCCCAGAAAACATGACACTGTGGGTCTCAGGCTGACCAGGTCAGCAGGGCACTGTGACAGGGCTGGAACCACCCCCGACCCTTTGCAACCCGAGGCAGGGCTTGCTCCCAGCACTTCCCAGCCACGTGGCCCTAACTTGGTTGCTCATAGCCCTGAGCCTGCTGTCTGCCTGCGATCCTCAAGGCAACCCTGCCATCTGAAAGGGGTCTAGAAAAGTGTTGGTTCTGCCATTAGGAAAAAGTGAATTCATCCAGAGCCCTGATCTTGGAAGACTTCCTGGTGCACAAACGGCATGAGTCGAAGGATAGAAGCGTCCTCCCTATTGACAGGCTAAACCCTTTACCCTTTGGGCCATGATCAAACCTTTCCACAGCCATGGAGCCACCTGTGTCTAAAGAGGCCACCTGCGCTGGGTGCTGTGACGTGCACTACACAGCTTGCAGTCCTTGCTGACCTTCAGCTTCTGCCATTGGCCAATAGAGTTGGTCTCTGGGGTCCTTAGGGTGGAGCTCATTCCCTGGGCACAGTTTGGGCACTCAGGGAACCTGTATGGCTGATGGAATGAATCTCTTGGACCCCAGCTGAAGAAGCTTTCTGACTGGTCACAGCAGTGGCCTCGCCCCCACCTCTGCTCTTAAAGACAGCTCCCATGCCTTGAAGTCTCTTCTTGGCCTGGTGGAAGAAGCAGCTCCCCTCAGGGTCACCACCACAGAGGTGCAAGAGAGCCTCAGCCAAATAATTAAGGAGGTTGCAAGAGTGGTGGCGTGTGTCCGCCCCACGATGGAGCCGCGGGCCTTTCATGGTTGCCGATTACTTCTAAACACGGGGTCATGGTGTCACTCCCCACTTTCCAGTCCACCAACCACACAACACTCCAGAGAGCCCTTAGACTCTAGGTCTTTGGGCTGTTCATCAAGGAAAGATAAAAAGATAGGATGCCATCTTCCTGAAGGCATCATGGCCTCTGGAAGGGCCCTGGAGAGGCCCCTGTGAGAGTTGGAGACAAGGGAAGATCCAGGGTTTCTTAGAGGGGGAACTGAGGCTTAAATAACTTGCTGAGCATCCTTTTTAAGAAAAAGAATAGGAGGTAGGTACAAAAGTGAATATTGAGAATGGGAAAAGAAATCACAACAAATTACTGAGGACTTGGAGATTCAGGTCCTTTTCATTTGTGACCTCAATTTCGTGAAAGTGCTTCTGTAGAAATGCTCCATCTCCTCAGACAGAGCATTCTGTAGCTCCCAGGACTACAAGTAAAGAGCCCTTGGCCCAGCATGGTGGCTCACACCTGTAATCCCAGCAGTTTGGGAGTCTGAGGCGGTCAGATCACTTAAGGTCAAGAGTTCGAGACCAGCCTGTCCAACATGGTGAAACCCCTTCTCTACTAAAAAGACAAAAATTAGCCCATCCTGGTCATGCATACCTGTAATTCCAGCTCCTCCAGAGTCTGAGGCAAGAGGATTGCTTCACCCCAGGAGGCGGAGGTTGCAGTGAGCTGGTAACACACCACTGCACTCCAGCCTGGGTGACAGAGTGAGAGTTTGTCTCAACTAAAAAAAAGCCCTAAAGCTTCAGTCTCCTCTGCTTCATTGCAGATCCACTTTTTCTTTTCTTTTCTTTTTTCTTTTTCGAGATAGAGTCTTGCTCTGTCACCCAGACTAGAGTGCAGTGATGTGATCTCAGCTCACGGCAACCTACATCTCCCGGGTTTAAGCTATCCTTTCACCTCAGCCTCCGTCATAGCTGAGACTACAGTCGTACACCACCATGCCTGGCTAATTTTTGTATTTTCAGTAGAGATGGGATTTCATCATGTTGGCCAGGCTGGTCTCGAACTCCTGACCTCAGGTGATCCACCCACCTCAGCCTCCCAAAGTGCTGGAATTACAGGCATCAGTCACCACATCCAACCTTAGATCCACTTCTGACTGGAGACTGTGCCCACTTTCATGGAAAACAGTGAGCACCGCCTTCCTTTGAACTCAAAAGAGGCACAGTGAATTAGCTGAAGGGGGTAACATCACTTTTCCAGCTTTGATCGCAAGGACCTCTAGCCATGGGTTGCCTTTCCAGCGTGTTTCTGCCCAGTGGGGCTGTGTCTCGCACAGTGCCCAGACCACGCAGTCCATCACCTGGGCTGACCACGAGGACATTCTGGTGAAGACCTGGGGGTGATCGGGCCGAGAGCTGCAGGATGCTGGCATCAGACCCAGGGTGAAGGGAATGACAGGCATAGCACTTTGCTCATGAGCATGTGGCTGGGCCGATTGAGTTTCCCCCCAGTGACCCTGAAAACAAAACGCTGCCTTTCTTCCTTTGGTCTGTTCTTGTCTGGGGCTTGTGGATCATGTCTCCTGCCTGGCCATGGACAGAGAGAGGAACTACTCCAGACGGACGTGAGGGCGTGCGGCGCTGGCTTTTCCACATGGCCCTGAAGGTTTTGATTAAAAAGGTGGAAGAATGGTGCTTTTTCTTCCTGTCAGCCAGACCTTAAATCAACCCTCAAGTGAGGAAATGCTCTCTGCGCCTGCCACTGCTCAGCAAGCCTTTTTCTCTGGTTGTGACTGTATGAGCATGTTTAATTGCAAGCTAGGGTTTAGGGTTGGAACAGCCCCTATTTGCCTCACCACCCCCTGCTCTCCCCACCCCAGACCCTGTCGCTGCAGCCGGGTGATCAGGGCCGAGTGAGCTCACAGAATCCGAGCCCGGCAAGACGAGGGGAGCTCTTGGACATGTGAGGAGCGTTTGGAGGTCTCCTGCTTGCCTGGCCTAAGCCCCTGATTTTATAGATGGTGAATTCGTCTGGATTCTTGGCAGCAAGTGGCAGATACTTACCTCCTGGTTGCTCAAACAAAGGGGGAATTTACTGGAGAGATGAGGAGGAGGACATTCTCTCCTGTGGTCCAATGAAACCATGAGACAGACATGGCGGTACCTAGGCTGGGAGCCCCCAGACCAGGACCCTTCTCCAGGAGCAGCTCCAGCTTCTCCCCCAGCCAGAAGGCCCATCCTACGGTTTCTGCCTGAGATGGGCTCAGCCCCTCCATCTGGTTTTAATTAAGAAAATTCCTTAGAACTGTGATTGGCCCAGCATGTTACAAAGGTAGGAGGTAGATCAGATGACCCCATAAAGGACCTTCTGGTGGACAGCCCTGCTACTTCCTATTTCCCTCTTCTCTGCTGTGAAGGGTCACACTAACACACACACTCGTGTGCATACACACACTTATCCAACGACCATATGGAGCACCTACTGCATGCCAGGAACGTCAACGGTTCATTCAGCAAAGCGGAGTGGAAAGATTGCAGGGTTTGGAACTGGGCAGGCCTGGCTTTGAGTCTCAGGTCCGCTACTTACTAAGCATTCCGTCTGCGGCGTTTACAGAACCTCCACCGCATATCTGGTCCCGCATTCCACTCTGATGAGCAGGAATGAGGCCATACTCCTCATCACAGAGCTCTCTAGGGCTCAGTTTCCACATCTGTGACCCTCCTCACAGCATCGTTCCAGAGAGCCATGGAAGCAAAACTGTATGAGAAAACCCACATCGAGGCCCAGCACAACGCCTGCCTCTCTCAGGAGCCGTGGCTCTAAGACTGGCCCATCCCTCAGGCGCCCACGGTGGCCTCCAGCCCTGGCTCCTACTGAAGACCCAACTCCCACCCCTGCCCCCGCCCACACCAGGCTTCCCGTAGCTGACGCAGATCCCCTCGAGGAGGGTCAAGGGGCGGCCAGGGTATGGTTGTGGGAGGGCCTCTCCTCCGTTCCCGCCCTGGAGGAGAAATGAGGGTGACCCCCCCAAGAAACATGACCTCCACCCTGTGCCGGCAGGACAGGGCAGCCCCTTGTGCAGAAGGAAGGGGACCCCTGGGAGCCCCTTTCTTCCAGAGAGTCTTCCCTCTCCCCTGCTCAGCTTTCCTGAAAGCTGAGTCTGTCCACACTGGGAAATTGCAAATAGTTTACATGGGGAATGTCAGCTGCCCACATATGAAAATATACACATCATTAAGCCCTAAGTGCTTGCGTCTGGAGATAGAGCGGACAGTCTCCTGGGCCGACCTTTTGTCCACTGACCGAACCGTGGCCAATGAGCATGGAGCTCCTAGGTGGGATGTTTTCCTCTGTTGAAGTGAAGCATATGTTGGACGTTACCGTGGGAGGGTATGGGGGTACGCATGACAGCACTATACAAACACCATTGGTCAAAACATGCAGAGTCCACTGCACCTCCTTATCCAGCCCCTGTGGGCCTCCAGGGAGGGCTTGTCCTCAAGGCCACATCCTCCTGCACACCGTCTGGGAAGGAATGTGGCATCCTTGGAGTACATGGTGGTGCTCAGGGAGAAGGTTCTCTGGCCAGATTCCCAGGTTTGAATCCTGCCTTTGCTCCCAGGCCAACTTTGTGTACCTGTAAAATGGGGATAGTAAGAATAATAAAACCTACTTCAAGAAGACTAAACAAGGTACCCCACATAAAGCTCCTAGGACCTGGCATATCTTAAGTGGGTGCTCAAGAAAAGGTAGTGACAGCTGGGTGTGGTGACACCCTCCTGTAATCCCAGCAGCTGAGGCAGGTGGATCACTTGAGACCAGGAGTTCTAGACCAGCCTGGCCAACATGGTAAAACCCCGTCTCTACCAAAAACACAAAAATTAGCCAGGTGTGGTGGCGCATGCCTGAATCCCAGCTACTCAGAAGGCTGAGGCACAAGAATCACTTGAACCTGGGAGGCAGAGGTTGCAGTGAGCCAAGATTGTGCCACTGCACTCCAGCCTGGGTGACAGAGTGAGACTCTGTCTCAAAAAAAGAAAAGAAATGGCAGTGATGGCAGAGATGATGATAATGATGGCAGCAGCTGTCTCTGGGAGCTGGGGCTGGATGGAAGGTCCTGCCTGCTGGGAGAATCATCTTACATCAGAAGCAGGTCCTGAAGACTGGATGCAGTTTGGACATGCCGTGAAGGGGTGGGAACGAAGGAACGAAGCAAAGGTCCAGTGGCCAGAAAGCTGGAGCTCACCCAGGAAACAGCCAGTGTGGGACCACAGCACTGGAAAGCAGGGGACAGAAAGGGGAAGCAGGTCAGGCAGGGTATCTGGCAGAGACCTGTGAGGGGCCTCCTGAATAGTCCAAGCAAGAGAAGAGAATTCTCCAAACCAGGGCATCTAGCTGGGGATGGAGAGGAGGCAGTGGGTGGCAGAGATGCCAGGACTGAGATTGTTGGATGTGAGTGTTCCCAGCTGTGAAATGGGGACAAGCTGGTTTTGACTGGGGCCAAGGAGGCCAAAGGCATGCCCTTGGAGGGCTGGCTCAGGACACCTGGTTAAAGGCTTGTACCACTTAGATCCATGCCTCCCAGTCAGAGGTGCCAATCCTGGCTCTGCCATGGGCCAGCAAGTGACTTGGAGGGGACCCCTTCTCTCAGTTTCCCCATCTGTGCCATGAGTGGGTTGAAGGGCTAAACCCTGAGGGGTCTTTTCTGGAGAACCCGCTGATCTCCAGTTCCTCCTGCCACGTCTCACTCCTGAATCTCTGAACAAGTATCGGGCATGTGTTTCCAGACAGTTCCCAGGGTGACATGGGGCAGAGGATTATTGGTGGCTCCTGGGGAGGCCTCCGGGTGTGGCTCTGAGTTGATTTCATGGCCTTTCAGTTACCCTCCTTCCCTGGGTGCTTCCAAGGACACCAGCCAAGTATGACTGATTCCATCTCCACTCTGACACTTGAAACAAGGGATGTTAATGCAGGGAGATGCTTTGGGAATCAGAGCCTCAAACATCTGGAGCTGCTCAGTGATGTAGGAAATGATGTCCCTTCCTCATGTCAGTCATTCACGGTGCAGAGGTAAGAGAGCAGTGCCGGGGGAACAAGTGCAGCCGCCATGGTGACGTCATCCTCAGGGCTGATGACTCAGCCACCGGTGGCTGCCCCAGGAGAAGGTCAGCCTCACGCGATGGCAGCATGCCCTGTCGGCTGTTCCTGCTTCTTTCCCATGATCTGCACTGACTCCGAGCAGCGTCTCCTCTTCTGTTCAGCGCTGACTTCGGCCTCCAGGCCCTGTCCCTGCAGTCCAGCTTCTCTCTCCTTCAAGGTCCAGGCCCATCTTACTTCTTCAGTGCTCCCTCTCAAATTGATCTCTTTTTTTTTTTTTTGAGACCGAGTCTCACTCTGTTGCCCAGGCTGGAGTGCAGTGGCTCAGTGATCTTGGCTCACTGCAACCTCCACCTCCTGGGTTCAAGCAATTTTCGTGCCTCAGCCTCCCAAGTAGCTGGGACTACAGGTGTGAGCCACCACACCTGGCTAATTTTTGTATTTTTAGTAGAGACGGGGTTTTACCATGTTGGCCGGACTGGTCTTGAATTCCTGAGCTCAGGTGATCCACCCACTTCGGCCTCCCAAATGGGATTATAGGCATAAGCCACTGCACCCGGCCTAATTGATCCCTTCCCCCCCCACCCTGCACCCGCAATTGTTATTGCAAAGGCCGCACTCCTCTGGTCTGAGATTATAATCAGTTGGTAATTACTCCAGGTGTGCCCATCTGGCCTCCCAAGTCTTTGGGGACCGGAAGTCTGGTCAGCTGGTGGGGTGAAGGAGCATAGGGAAGCAATGGCACCACCTTGTGGACTGCCCGCTCTGTGGGCTTTGGCTGAATGGGCAGAGGCAGAGCTGAGGTTGGGCTTGGGTCCCTCCCTCTGTAAAGCCACTGAGGGTGGATGTCTGAGCATCAGCCTTGGGTGTGGTGAGTGATCCACACATGCTTCCCGGATCCAGTGCTGAGTGCGGTGCCTACTGGGGTGGCTTCATGGCCAGGCCAGGCCCCTGTCTTCCCCCGCCAGCACCCTGCCCCCCAGCCTGTCTCCATGCCTGAAATACCCCAGATCATTCCTGCTTCAGGTTAAGCACAGATGGTGCTTAACCAGACATTTCTCTCTGCTGCAACTGACATGGGAGAGGTGAGGCGTTGGGCATTTGCTGTACCGAGGGGTGCTGGGGGCAAGGGCTTAGCCAGCAAGTCACCCCATCCACTCTAAACCCATTGCTCTACAAACACAGCTTCAGGACAGGCCCCTAGCTCTTCTCTCCAACCACACGGCCACCCCAACAGTCTCGTCTTTGAAAATTCCAAGGCCTCCAGTGCATTGAGTCATTACTGGTCAGCAATACATCATCCCCACTGTGCCTGAATATCCCAGAGGTTTCTGTTCTGATGGAACAGAAGATGAGAGAGATGACCTACGTGGCATGTTGGAGTTTACAGTCACAGCAGTGGAGGATGCATGAGATCAGGACAACAGGGAGGGGAGGGGCTTAGAGAGAAGGGGAGGGGCTTAGAGAGGAGTGAAGGTGCGAAGCCACCCTAGGCCTACTTCAACCATTTCAGGGGGTCAGCCCTACTTATGTTCGAAGTGGTGGGAAGGGCTTTTCTCAGTACACTGTGGTCCCCAGAAAAGCATCCCAGGCAAGCATCATCTCTTGCTGCCTGAAAAGGTACATTCTGGTTATCACAGACATCGGGAACTGCCTGGATCCCTAGAACCAGTGGCATAGAGCAGAGAGTGAGTCTGGGCCATAGGGAAGAGGTGGTAAGAAGGAGTGAGTAGCCGGGGGTCCCTAGGGCAGTTACAGGCCAGCAGGAGCTCTGTCTGGTCTGCCCGCTAGAACAGCAGGCAGCCTTGGCTCCCCTCGCCCAGTGCAGCTCCAGGTTCCTCCAGTGCAGGAGGAGGAGTCAAGGTCAATTTCCCATCCCAAGACGCAGGCGGAGCAGGGTCTTTTACCTCCAGGTGAAGGGGGCTTTTATACAGAGGCACCGACTCACAGAGCAGGCAAAGTGCCCCCTGTTCAAGGTCACCTCTGTCCCTCCCCAGCTTCAGTGGGGAGCAGAAGGAGAGGGTCCTTCACCAAAGAAGTGGGTGGGGAGCTCAGCGCTGAGGAATGATTGCCAGCAGGGTCCTTATAGCCCACAGATCCTCGAGGCAGCCAAGTCCTGTCCCATCCAGCCAGAGGGGAGAGAGAGCTCTATGGCCAGCACCCCAGGCTACACAGCTGTGTCCCCAGGGCAAATCTTAGTGTCTTCAGCTGTCCCAGAGAGATGGTCACGGAGCCCTCCTCAAGGTTCCAGAGTCATCACAGTGGACGCTGGCAGGGCCAGGCCAACTCCCCATGTTGAGGCTGCCCAGCTGGGTAGCTTCAGCTGTGCAAGGCCACAAAGGGCAGGCATTCATGGCGGGGCCTTCAAGGAGGAACTCCCCCCTGCTCCTTCTTCCAGTTGACTTGATACCTTCCAAAGGAACCTTGGTGCCCAAATTCACTGTTGTGTTAAAGTCAAGGTCTGCAGCTAAGCTGTTTAAGGAGACCACCTGGTGACCTGAGGGGGTCCCGGACCCCTGGGGCATTTACCAGTGAGCGCCGCCAAGACCCCTTCCAACCTGGCCGCCTTCACTTCTGTAGGTATCTACAGACCTTGAAGCCCTCACTCTTGGATTTCTGTATGGTTTGACATTCAGGGGACATCTTTGATGGGGGAGCGTGGTACCCCTGACCATCAGCTCCATCCCAGAGGTACAATCCCTGCTAGAAGAGCCAGAGTGCTGCCCAGCCATAGCTCTCCTGACACTCCTGAGTCCTCAGTGGAGTGACAGTGACATTTCTCTCCAGAACCCACCTGGCATGTAGGGTGCCCCGCTCCCTTCCCCAGCTTACCGTACGGGCCCACCAGACAGATAACTGAAACTGCGTGGAATTCTCCTGCCTTCAAAGACCCAGAGAATGGATCCTAGGTGCTGAGCTGAGATTACTCACAACCCCAGAGCCCTCAGCTTCTGGGGGCCTTGTTTCTTACCCGGTGTATCCGATCTGACATGGAGCCAGCGGAGGGCCTTCTTAAAGGGTCTCTCTTTGTAAGTGATTTCTCTGAACCGGAGGGGAAGGACCAGACATCCTCTGGTTCCATTGATGCAAATAGTAAAGATCCGACTGCAACTGCTCACTTCTTACCCTCCTGGCAGGTCTGGGCTTAAGTTTAAGACACACTAGGCAGCAGCTTCTTTTTCCCGTCTTACTGCCAAAGGTGTCACTCCCTGGAGGCACTTGAAAGGGGGTTGGGTTGGAATCGCTTAAACTCTTCCAGTCGAGCTAATGGCTATAAGGCCAAATGTTATTACCTACACATTAACTCCCTTGTTAGGGCTTTGCCCTTGGACAGAGCTCCCCCACCAGCCAATCCAAGGTATGAGAGTGGTGTGACTTCAGGTACACAGTTGGGTCACCTCTAGACCCTGGACAATTCCCTTCTCCTATCTGCTGAGAAGGGAGTCCAGTTGGCTGTCCCTGCCTGCAGGTAGGAGGGTCAAATGCTGCTTTGCCCCTTACTCTGTCTTCCATAAAGCCTTTCCCAGATAGCCCCAGCCCGCAATGACCTCTTCCTTCTCTGAGCCTCTGGGCTCATTGTCTCAAGCTGTCACTTGCCTCTGCTATGGGACCAAACAGCACCCTGGTCCTCCTGCTGGGCTCTGTAGAGCACCGGGGGCTAGGGTCAGACATCACGGGTCCTGAGGGGATAAGGTGAGAGGGGGCCAACTCAGACAGCCCACTCCAGCCGGATCTCACTCAGTAGGTACCCAAATTAGGTTCAAATCCCCTTTCAGGCACTTATTGGCTGGGTGACCCTGATAAAACTGCTTGACCTTTCTGAACCTCCGTTTCCTCATCTGCAAAATGGGTACTATAATAATAGCTACCTCAGGGTATGATTCAATGAATTCATGAAGCAAGATGTTTAGCACAGTCCCTGACCAGAGTTAGCCTTTGATAAATGTAAACCATTGTCACCAATTATTTTTATAGGTTTTAAATATTGGGTCTGTGGATAAATTTCATTTGGAGGAGAAAGTTTGCTGCTTAAAAAAATAAAAAGAAAGGTTTGAAAGCCGCTGGATTTCAAGTAGCCCATTTCATACATCACTAGTGATGTATATCATTTCTGTCTTAGTGGAGAAAAAGTATTTTGAGGTCAAAACCATACTGACTCCATTTTTTTTTTTTTTTTTTTGAGAAGGGGTCTCACCCTGTTGCCCAGGCTGGAGTGCAGTGGATGATCACGAGTCACTGCAGCCTCGATCTCTTGGGCTCAAGGAATCCTCCCACCTCAGCCCCCCAATTAGCTGAGACTACAGGCATGCCACCATGCTTGGCTATTTTTTTTTTTAGGGTCTCACCATGTTGCCCAGGCTGGTCTCAAACTCTTGGCCTCAAGCAGTCCTCCTGCCTTGGCCTCCCAAAGTGCTGGGATTACAGGCGTGAGCCACCGAGTCCCACCTGGCTACATCTTCATCTTTTAATTCTACCCCTGCCCAGCACCAGGCTGTGGCTGTGGTGGGTAAGATAGGTTCTCCCTAGGCAGAAACAAAGGCAGAACCCTACAGGGTACACACAAGTGGGCAACTCAGGTCCCCCTTCTGATTGTTCTGTTTCTCCCCGTGGCCCACCCTGCTGGCATCTCTATCTGGTCCTTGCTGACTTGTACCAGGCTCAAGGTCATATCGTGGCACAACACCAGGATTATATTGTCTTGCTCATTAACAGACAGAGAGCACCAGCTGTGTGCCAGGCCTTGGGCCCTCCCGGACTAAGGGTGCTGAGCAATCAGCTCTCCCCTTCCTGAAGCAGATTTGCCCAGGGCCTCGGGATTTGTTCTGGTATTCAGTTGCTCTGAAGTAGCCTGGAGGTATTGATTCCCAAGAGACTCAGCTGCCAGAATTCCCAAGAAAGTTCCCAAGTCTTAGAAGCACAAGCCCCCAGTGATCGGTTCCTAAATCTCAAAGGCCTCTTTGGGCATCTCTGGAGCAGCTTCTTCCCGTTTTAGAGGGTGAGACGGAGGCACAGAATAGCCAAGGTCAGAGGCCAGGCCAGAGCTCAGGCTCCTGGCTCTTGGCCTGGAGCTCCTCCCATGACATCAGGCATCTTTTCTGCAAAAGTTGTGACGAGTGCTCTCTGGGTTGCTCTTCTGTGTCTCCTGGGACAGAGTGGGAAGGCAGGTGGGGGAGAGCAGTCACTACCCAGGCTGCCGATGGGAGCTGGCAGATGGATGTGCTCTGAGCCTGTTGTTTGGTGGGAATGGCTTGGCCTGCACTTGGGTGAGCGGCGTTCACTATCACAGCAGCTTGCACCATGCCGCAGGTTGCCCCCCAGGAAGCTGAAGCCTCTCAGGCCTGGTTCAGGGGAGACCCTGAGGTCAGCGGGGAACCTGCAGGGAGGGCTGGGCCTAGAAAAGAAATAAGGAAGGAAGGAAGGGATTTGGACGTTCAGAACCGTGGGGAACAGAAAACAAGCCACTGATTTCATTCACCAAGGACAGGCCAGCTGCCGCCTCGGGAGTCCCCTCCACCCCTGGGGATTGACCCCTGTCCCCTAAGAAACCATCCAGTGGACTTAGCAAATCAGCCCCATAGGCACATTTCAATAGCTGGGAAGAGAAAGCAAGGCTTTCAGATTTCAGCATCCCTTTGGGAAAGAGCTGTGTCCACACCCCATCTTTCTGAGCCCACTCCCAGCAATTTTCTCAATTATCCCTGTAATTTATTAAAAACCCATCTCAAAGCCCAGCTGGTGAGTCAGCCCCAGGGAACAGCTGGCGGAGAGTGAATGGTGGGAGGAGGGGATGGGGTGGGTGAGGCCTGCTCAGGGTGGAGCTGCCTTCCAGATGCGGCCACCACTCCTGGGTCGGAAGCAGAAACTCTTGGAAATGTCCTTTCAAACTTGAAATACCCAGACCAGCAGTGTAACCTAGAGAGAAAAAGAAATGACGGTGGTGACATTTATTTCATGTTTGCTACTACTGCCGGATCTGGGCCAAATGCCTTACCTGAAGTTTTTACTGATTTGTCCTGAGAGAAACTCCTATTCCCAATCATCTTCCTGACAAGAGAGAGGCTGAGCAGTTAAGACCGAGGCCACAGCTGTGAGTCACAGATCTGGGATTCAAACCCAGGCCTGCAGCTCTGGGGCTGTGGTTCCCCTCCCCTCCTCATCCCCTCCCCTCCTCACCCCCTCCCCTCCTCGCCCCCTTCCTGAGCCTTCCTGTCCACCTTGGCCCGATCCAAACCCTTTCACACATGAACCTCGAGGCTGGGCAGGTGTTCCTCTTCTCTTTTGCCTTTGGAGGAAAGAGGCCCAGCATGGTCAAGGGACATCACGAAGCCAGCTAGGGGCTCACTGATGGGCTGGGTCACGCTGCACAGCCCCTTACAGTTCGGAGCATTTGCACACCTTGTCAGCTCTGACTACATGCCCAGGCCATGGGAACTATCATTATCAGTGTTATGCAGATGAGGAATGAGGCTCAGAGAAGCCAAATGACTTCCATGAGGTCACACAGTCGGTAAGTGGCACAGCCAGGAGTCTCACCCTGAACCTGGGCTCATTCGCCACTTTCCAGCTCAGCCACCTCCCCAAACCACCAGTGTCCAGGTAGCCCAGAGCCAGGTACAGGCTGGAGGAGGCAGCTGGCCACTCACTGGGGTGGAGATGGGCTGCCAGGTGCATCAGCACCTGGAGCCTGGCTGGTTCTTGGCCCAACACCTGTGGGCAGACCCAGCCACACTGCTGCCAGCTCCTCACTGACCACCTCCCTTCCCTTCCTCCTTCCAGTCCTCTGTTTTCATAGCCCAAGTTGGCCGAGACCTGGTCTCCCAGACGGAGGAGAAGCTCCTGCAGAAGCCGTGCAAAGAACTCTTTTCTGCCTGTGCACAGTAAGTGTCCCAGCCACCTGGCCTGTCCTCCCCGGGCTGCCCAGAGAGGGGCTGCCGCAGCCACCTGACCATACAGGGCACTGAGGCAGGTCTTCGGTGTCTGGCGGCTTCAGCCAAGTTATACCAACTGGTTTTATACTTCCCACGAAGAGAAAAAGATATCAAGGTGCCGAGTCCAAAGAAAACATCTGCTGCAAAGGGTGTTGAAAGCAAGCGGCTCTCCAGGCTGTTGAGAGAGGAATGTGCAAAAATTTGACCCTGTCTGGGTGGTTGGGAAAGCTTTCCCAGGGTCTCCACCCCCACCCCCGCCACCAACCAGAGCCAGTGCTACTGATGCAGGCAGGCATCTCAGCCAAACCCTGTTACCTTGTCTGCAGGTGGCACGTCCGCCCCTCAGGGGGTGAGGCAAATCAATGGGCATGCTTCCAGCAGAGCACCAACGAAACCCCCACCCCATCCTGCACATACACACCCTGAAGGCATGAGCACCGAGGAGCACACACACACACGCACACATACGCGCACACACGCAAAAGCTCTCCCAAACCACGATACCCTACACAGCTGGATGAGCCTGGGGGCTTTTTGTATGCCCTTATTCAGCACCACAGATATCAATTGAGTACCTACTGCATACCTGGCTCTGTGCTGGGTGCTGAGGAATACAAAGGTAAACAAGAACTCAATCCTGGCTTTCATGGAGTTTATACAAGAAAAACTGCAACCTGCATACACTTTGAGGGGAGCTGGGAGGGCCGTCCTGGGACCCGGCCCTGGCTTAGGTGTAGGGAGAGGCCCTGGTAGGCAGAGCAAGCCAGGCTGCTGCTCTCCTGCAGCTGCCGAGGAGTCAGGTCCAACAGTGGGTGGGGTCTTGGTTGGTGACCCTGACTCTGAGGCAGTGGCTGTCTTGGCCCCCAGCAGTGGCTTTCAGGTTTGACAGGACACAGCCTCTGATGTGCCGCACCTGCTGTAGTCCCCTCTCTTCCCTAAGTCCCAAGTGGCTGGGCTAGATTACTCAGCACGGCCACTTTCTAAAGGAAAGAAGCTCATCTCTGCCTGAGTCCATTTCGGAACCCTGCCAGACACTGCCCTGATGGCCTAAGATCCATAGATCCACAACATCCCAGGGCCCACAGCAGGTGACCAGTCAATTCTGCCGCATGCATGAAAAACTCCCAGTGCTGGCTTTGCTGGTCCAAAACCAGATCCAGAGCTGCGGTTCTGAGGGACTGTGCCCCCACCCTTCCCCCCACCACCCACCACCTCTGACTCCCAGCCCCTCCCTGCATCTCATGAAGTCTTCGTCTGTTCTCAGCTCAAGGTCACTACTTCAGAGAGACCCCTCGACCCTCGTAGCCCAGAACTCATTCATAATGACATAGCTCTGGGATCGTTTATTTCATGTTTGCTATTCACTGTTTGTGTCCCACATACAATGCCAACCCCATGCTCCCAGCTGTATCCCAGGGCCTAGAACAGTACCCAACACATGGCAGGTACCCAACAAATGTTGGCAGGACCAACCAATTTCACACAACCCTCAGTAGAATGGCAGGGCCTCTGGCCAGATGTGCTCATCTGCATGGGTTGAGAGGCCCTGTTTGCTTGCATTTCCAAAGCTGGATACAGCCTTGCCCCCGTGCTGGAAGATCGTGATTGTAAAATGTTCATCCTCTTTTCCATCTGAGCTAGATCTGTCCACGACTACCTGAGGGGAGAACCATTCCACGAATATCTGGACAGCATGTATTTTGACCGCTTTCTCCAGTGGAAGTGGTTGGAAAGGTGAGTCCATCACATCCCATACAGATCAGGGAAGCAGTGGGTACACATTTTTCACCTGAAAATTCATATAAAATTTAGTTACCGCCCATGGGCTCATGGTTAAAGCCAAATTAACCAGGCTCCTCTGTTAATTTAGTTGTGTATTCCAGAAATGCTGTATGCTCATTCAAGCAGACACACACATTCACGCACACGTAAACAGCATCTTGTTCTTACTTTTTTTGCTTTGCTGTCTCTGGGAATTCTTTCTCTACCAGCAAATAAAGAGCTACCATATTCCTTGGAGTAGTTGCACATCCTTGATTTGATCCAGTGCCCTGTGGATGGATATTGAAGTTGTTCTCCATTTTTCTGGGTACAACCCTTCCTAACTAATGAATAGCTTTGTATATAAATCTTTCAGTATTTCTGCAAGTACATCCAGAGAAATTCTTAGCAGAGGAATTTCTGGGTCAGAAGGCACCTGATTTTAAACTGTAAGTGCTGTTAAGCTGCTGTCCAAAATAGCTGCCCCTGACCTCCAGTCCCGCAGTGCCCAAGTGCGTGCTCCTCAGCTTCGTCAACGCTGTTTTCATGTTTTCCTACCCAATGAATGAGCATGCAGCTTCCTTGTTGCTCATTTTCTTGTCTCTCTAATAACGGGGGAGACGAAGTCTCTTCTCCTGTGTGCTTGCTGCCTTATTCTCTTCAAAGTGCTCTCCCATGCGTGGCTATGACTTGGGCACATGTGGCCCCCGTGACTGATGAAGAAGCAGAACATAGGACCTGACTCAGCTTGTCACTCAGCAAGCCAGCAGTGCTGCCGATGGGACCCCGGCCCTGAACCCCCAGTGCAGTGCTCTTCCACCTTCACTGGCCCAGGATTTGCAGAGCAGGGCGATGTAAAATCCATGCCGGGCTGAGTTGGTAGATAAGGGTGGGAGTCTCTTCTCCCACAGCCCAAAGTCACTGTCCCCAGAGGCCTGGCATGCCCAGCCATCTGGGGGCATCTGGTGAGAAAGGAGCCATCCGCTGCTGCCTGCCAGCTCCACAGCTGTCCGTATTCCCCATAGACACTCAGGAAGCTGCAGGCCAGGAGCCCCTCTGAGCCCCATTCACAGCCCTTCCCTGCCTACTTCCAGAAACCCAGCAGAAAACGCTAGGCTCTGCAGCCATAGATGGGTGGTTTCTCTCCACCTGACTGGTGGGGATGACAGCATGACCAGGGATGGCCTTCTTAGTGGCCACTGTCTACCCTGCACAGGCACATCATGGCTCCAGGAGAGCTTGATAGGAAAGGATCGGCCTAGACATCTACTGAGGGCACCAGAGCCCCCAGCCTGGGTCCGAGTCCCACCTCTGCCTCTTCCCAAGGAAGGGCCTCAGAAAGGGTCACTCATGTCTCCACACCTCAGCGTCTTCATTTGTAAAATGGGGATGATTGTGCCTGCATTGTGGGCTTGGGCTGAGGAAGAGATAAGATAAGCACAGCACCTGCTGGAAAAAGGCAGGTGTTCCACAAAGCTCAGGCATTTGGCCACAGGAAGTAAACTGCTGAATGCAGTTGTTGTGTTCATCACCGCCATCATCAGCATCACCGCCGTTATCAATATCCCACTGTCATCATCAGTATCACTGCCATCATCAGCATCACCGCCATCATCAGCATCACCGCTATCATCAGCATCATCGCCGTTATCAATATCGCACTGTCATCATCAGCATCATCGCCGTCATAGCATCACCGCCATCATCCACATCACTGCCATCAGCCTTACTTCACCAGGTCTGATATTGGGAGGCACAGCCGACTTGCTAGAGACCCAGTCCTGATTCTGACAATTACAGGTCAGTCCAGTGGAGCTGTGTTCACCATGTGTGTTGCACACCCCATTCCAGAGCCCTGGGCTGTGTAACACACAACCCCAATCTGTGCCCACCTTCCCAGAGTGGCAGTGTGGGGTCAGGATGCAAAGCATGGGCTGCCTAGACCCCAACTCCAGCCCACCACTACCAGCCAGAGCCTTGGGCAACTCATTTCACCTTTAAAGCCTCAAGCCTCAGCATTATCACTGAAGAATGCGACAATAATGATCCCCCCTCCCTGGGCTGCTGTGAGGATTGTAGAAGCCCCCATGCATGCTTGAAGCAGTGGTTATCGTTACTATAGAGACCCCCAGAGTGGGGCATGTCCTTTTTTCCTAGGAGTTCAAATAATGACATCTGACACAACAGCAGTTTACAGAGAGCCCTCCACTGGATGTAAGGCCTTCTCAGGATCTTCATTTTCCTCAGAGGAGTTGATGGAGCAGCCTTGGGCCACTCAGCAAGGGCCTGGCAAGTCTGGAACCTGAACCAGAGTCCCTCTCTGAAGTCCTAGGCCCCAGGCCACCCAGCACTGCAGTTCACATAGCAGCCTTTGTTGGTGGTCACTGGCTTTCCTTTTCCTCCTCTGCACCAAGCACACGAAATGGAGAAGTTGTCCTTTGTAATCTGTGGCCTGATTACAAAGAAGTTGAGAGTTCACCCTTTGGAAGGCATTAAGTTTTTGGAGCTTGGAGGGTAGGAGCCTGGGCTGGGAATGCCCTGCATGACGAACAGCACCCTGTGCAAGATCCTGCCCTGTTCGCGCTGAAATAGTAAAGGGATTTTTTCCTCCCAGGGTTAACCAAGAAATTTCCGGGAACTTGCATTCCACTCATTTCCCCCAGCAGAGGAGCTCTGTGGCGACGCCGACCAACCATGTCCCCTCCATGCACCGTAAACTGTTAGGCGGGCTGGCTTCATGTGGTTTCAGGGACGGCTGCAGGAAAGGCTTCCCAGGGCCACGTGGTACAGGCAGGCGTGTGGCAGGTTTCCCTTCCAGCCATTCCTTTGCAGAAGAGCAGTGGGGAGACCCGCAGAGGGGCAGCTCTGTGCTTTGGTGGGGATTGGGCCCCGTGTCCTGAGGAAACACAGTGAAGGGAGAAGTGAGCCATAGCATGGCATGCGGATTCAACACAGGGTGCCAGAGAGTACCCTGGCTTTTCAGGGCCATCCTATAAGTGTGGCTGTGGTGCCGCAGATGTGATTTCCAGGGAAGACTCATTCATTCAGGAGCTTCTGGGTGACCGAAGTCTCCCTGGTTATCCTCAGCTGACCCAGTTCTTTAGCCCAATTCAATCTCCATCCAACCCCATAGTCCTGGAGAGCCAAGAGCCAATTTTCACATTTTAAGCTGATTATGTGTGGCCAAACAGACCAGCAATGCAAACCATGAGCCCTCTGCACCATGAGGTCCTTTACGGCCACTAGATGGGACCATGTCTTTGTTTAGTCCAAGAAGTGCCATCATGCCTCATGATCAGAAGTTCTGTCTGATTCAATGTCATAAATGGCTTTGGCTCATTAAAACAAGGAGTTGACCAGGCGCAGTGGCTCACACCTGTAACCCCAGCACTTTGGGAGGCCAAGGTAGTTGGATCATGAGGTCAAGAGTTTGAGACCAGCCTGACCAACATGGTAAAACCCCATCTCTACTAAAAATACAAAAATTAGCTGGGTGTGGTGGTGTGTGCCTGTAATCCTAGCTACTCAGGAGGCTGAGGCAGGAGAATCGCTTGAATCCGGGAGGTGGAGGTTGCAGTGAACTGAGATCGTGTCACAGCACTCCAGCCTGGCGACAGAGCAAGACTCCGTCTCAAAAAACAAAAATCAAACAAAAAAAATGAAAATGAGAAGTTGGGAGATTCAAGGTGATCATTACTTCCAATCTGATCTTGGCAGCCAGGATATTCTCATGTTCTGAATCTATGTGGGAAGTATAATAAAGGGTCCTTAGTGGTAGAGAGGCTGGGAACCAGTGGTGAAGATCCCCAGGACACAGTTTGAAGACCAGCAGCCTCTGCCCACTCCTGAGGCTGGGTCTCGTGGACCAGCAGCAGGGGCGCCGCAGGAAGGAACAGGCCGCACCCAGGACAGGAAGCACGGCCATCCTGCTGGGCAGGCTGAGATGCACAGGTGTGGGGAGGGCCGTGATCTCCTTTGTATCCTCCGTGGGACGCTGGTCCTCTGTGGCTCCTGGCCCCCACCCCTCCCTGCACCGAAGGCATAGCTTCCTTCTGAGTTTCACTGCATGATTTGCAGATAGTGGGGAGAACCACATGGGAAGTCTGGTTTCAAGCCTTCTGAGCAAGCGAGGCCTGTGCATCCCCCAGCCTGCAGGGGGCCGGGGGCCGGGGGCTTGGGATTTGAACACTCAGCCTCAGAGTAAGTCCTCGAAGGTCCAGTCTGCAGCGATGATTCCTGGCGGTCCCTGGGGCTGCTGTGGGGCTCCTGGAATTACACCTCACACCAGCTGCTCTCAGTGGTGCCGCAGTTTCCTATGGATTCTGAATCTTGGCACCATGAGACCAGTGTGGGATTTTTCTTTCTTCCAGGCAACCGGTGACCAAAAACACTTTCAGGCAGTATCGAGTGCTAGGAAAAGGGGGCTTCGGGGAGGTGAGTGAACATTCGCATTTTTAATCAAAAGTTCTTATATTCAAGTCACCTTTCCTGTCCCTTCTGGATTGGCCTAAAGGGTCAGTGAAGGGGTTCCCCGGGGGCGCCAGTGGCTCAGTGTGGGTCCCTAGGGGCAGTGAGGGCAGGGGAGAGTCAGTGACCGTGGGGCTATCAGGTGTGTCTAAGGCGAAAAGAGAGTGTGGAGCTGGGCAGCTGAGACAGAGGGGCTCCCCCGCCAGCCTCGGGCAGGGTCCAGCCTGCAGGGGACAAATGGGCAGCCCTGGTTGTGTGTGGGGAGAAGCTGTGAGGGTGTGAGGAGGCTGGGAAACCTTGGCTGCTCAGGGCCTGGATGACACTGTCACGCAAGATTCAGGATTTCGTTGTCCATTATCCAATCTTCCCAGCACGTGAGGCAAGCCTTGTTATTCCCATTTTAGAGATGAGGAAAGGTTAGGTCCCAAATGGTTAGGTGACCCAGCCAAGGCCATACAGACAATGTGGAGCAGAACTAACACTTGAGCCCAAATGCTTTGGTTCCCACTTATGTGGATTATAAGGTCAGAGTTCTTGAGGGTCTCCCATCACTGCCCCCCAAACTTCTCTGCCAGCAGCCTGTAGGAGAAGTTTAGTCGCCTTGAGAATGCGACGGTACTGGGCTTGTCAGTTCTAAGCCTTGGTGTGAGGGGCTCATTCTACCCCTTCCAGGCCTGGGAATCCTCCAAGGGGAGGGGGAGGGAGGGCAGGGCCCAGGACAGCTGTGGGCCCCCGGCCAGGCATCATGGGGTCCTGGGAGCCTCGAGCACCCACGAAGCCAGGCAGGGCTGGCTCTGGCCCCATCCATTCTCCCCCTGGGAGCCCTGTGGTCCTGGCCCTGGAGAGCTCGGGGTAGGCCTCCCGGTGCTACTGCCACCCTGGTTTCTTTCTTGCACTGCAGGTCTGTGCCTGCCAGGTTCGGGCCACGGGTAAAATGTATGCCTGCAAGCGTCTGGAGAAGAAGAGGATCAAAAAGAGGAAAGGGGAGTCTATGGCCCTCAACGAGAAGCAGATCCTCGAGAAGGTCAACAGTCAGTTTGTGGTGAGTGAGCGTCTGGGCCCAGTGACCACTTGCCCTTCTGTGGTCCGGGGCTTCCCTCGCTCCGGAAGGGCATGGTCCTCCAATGCGACAGGTCCCCACGCCGAGGAAGGGCAATGCCAGTGACGGGCTGAGCTACAGAAAGGAGGCAAGACATCTCTCCATCACAAGGCCCCTTGTGGTCGACTGTGGCTGGCTTTGTCCCATCCTCAGAGCCGGCCAGTGCCTGGCTCCCCGCTGTGCATGAGACTGACACCTGTGTTCTCCTGGACCACCTTGCAAACTCCTCAGTGGACAAAACAAGTTCACCTGGGCCCAGCCTGGGAGCTGTGGGTTCCACAGACCCTCTAGGCTAGTGCCATCATGGTGGGGACCTTAGTGCCAGCATCCTGGAATGGTACCATCGAGTCTCTGTGTGTTGTTAGTCTAGGCTGGGCCCTGCTGCGATAACAAATTTGCCCCAAACCCTAAGTAGCTGAATACAGCAGAGGTTCATCTGTCACTCACCTGAAGTCCAATCAGATTGGACCACCCTCCTCCATCTAACAGCTGCCCCATCTGGAGCCTGAACATGAGTGCTAGGGGTTCCACACAGAGACTTTCCGCTGCTTCAGCTAGACAGATGTTCCTCAATTTCACCCACGTCTGCCAACCAGAACCAGTCAACACAGAGACAAGTTAGTTTCAGGGGAGGCTGGGAAATGTGAAGTGCATGGATATTTGGTCAGCTCTAATATCTTCTGCTACATGTTGTTATAAAAAATAAAGCTGGGTGCAGTGGGGCATGCCTGTAGTCCCAGCTACTCAGAAGGCTGCTTGAGGCAGAAGGATTACTTGAACCCAGGACTTCGAGGCTGCAGTGAACTATGATCCTGCCACTGCACTCCAGTCTGGGTGACACAGCAAGACCTCATCTCTAAAAATAAATATATGCATATGTTAAAAATAATAATTTATGGGTTGGGCGCAGTGGCTCATGCCTATAATCCCAGCACTTTGGGAGGCCAAGGCAGGGGGATCATCTGAGATCAGGAGTTCAAGACCAGCCTGGCCAACATGGTGAAACGACATCTCTACTAAAAATACAAACATTAGCCAGGCATGGTGGCACACACCTGTAATCCCAGCTACCTGGGGGCTGAGGGGGGCAGAGGTTGCAGTGAGCTGAGATCGCGCCACTGCATTCCAGCCTGAGTGACAAGAGCAAGACGCCATCTCAAAAGAAAATAATAATAATATATGTACAAGGTAAAAATTTGAACAGCACAGAACGATACACAATAAAACGAAAAGCTTCCCTCTTTGAGTAATCACTCCAGACATGTTTTATGCACGCATTTAGCCAATGGGATCTTTCTGTATTTTTAGCCAGTGGGATCTTCCTGTACCTCTTATGGAGGAACGTTTTTCCCTTACGTTGTAGATCTCTTTCTCCATCCAGACCTATAGTCACACCCCTTTTTAAAGTTGTACATCATTCTCCTGAAAAGGTAAAGCATAATCTGCATAGTCAGTCCCCATGGATGGGAATTGTTTTCCTCTTTAAACCATGACAGGGCCAGGCGTAGTGGCTCACACCTGTAATCCCAGCTTGGGAGATCAAGGCAGACGGATCACTTGAGGTCAGGAGTTCGAGAACAGCCTGGTCAACATGGCAAAACCCCATCTTTACTAAAAAGATGAAAGTTAGCCAGGCCTGGTGGTGGGTGCCTGTAATCCCAGCTACTTGGGAGGCTGAGGCCTGAGAATTGCTTGAACCTGGGAGGCAGAGTTTGCAGTGAGCTGAGATGGCAGCATCACACTCCAGCCTGGGTCACAGAGTGAGACTTTGTATTAAAAAAAAAAAAGTACAGACCATGCTGCAGTGTCTGTCCCCAGATATCCCTGTGGCATATTCTGCGGGTGTATCCCTAGGACCCGTTCCTAGTGGAGGGACAGATGTGGCAGAGGGTGTGTACATTTTTCATTTGATAGCTGCTCCCAGATAGCTGCCCCTCAAGCTTGCCCCAGTTAAACTCCCACCCGCCATGTGAGCGAGGAGAGAGGCTACCATCCACCTAGTGCTTGGGTCATTCCGCAGAGGCAGGGGACGCAGAGTTATGAAGCGGCACTCCAAGAGGAGGGAAGTTTGCATCTTGGGATCTCATCCCAGGCCACCCCCAGTTGCCAGCCTTGTCCGGGATGCAGGTGTGGGTGGATCATGGTATATGGACATGAGGCGGATGAGGCTAACCCCGGCCGCCATTTCAGCCACGGGCCTCCTTGAGTCCAGAACCTTCCTCCCTACTGCTAGCCCCTTCCACAGGGACCCCTGGATGCTGTCTGTGGAGCCTTTTCTCTGAAGGGGCAGTGCTGGCTCTGGCTGGGGATGGTGCTGCTGGGTCCTGCTTGGGGAAGAGGATCGCGTGTCTCACAAAGCTGGGCGGCCTGTCTTTAAGGGCCTTTGGTTTTAATGGCTGGACTTTTAACTGTGCCCCATCCACGGCCCCTGGCAGGGAGTTCCCGTGGTGACACCTCCTGGAGCCCTTTCTCAGTGATCACCGGGGCAGACATGGGAGGAAGGGGACAGCTGCAGCAGCTGCGGCAGAAGCACAGTCCCCCAAGCTCGCTCATCCTCGGCTGCCGTTTGTCTCCTTTCCTCAAAAATAGCTGATGTTGATGCACTGGTTTTACGGCCCAGCCTATCCCAGCCTGGCCCACGACGGCCAGGTTTCATGTGTGCCGCCTCCCTATGTGGAGAAGGATTACCTTCAGGTGTAAGTTTCCTCTCCTGCCCCGTCCTGGCCTTGCTTCACAGAGCCTCTGGTGTCTGGACTCCACCAGAAGAGGACTAGACCCCCGTCTCTTGGTGGCCCCCTTGCCCGGTGGACCAGTGTATCAGTCCATTTTCACACTGCTGCTAAAGACATGCCTGAGACTGGGCAATTTACAAAGGAAAGAGGTTTGATGGACTCACAGTTCCATGTGGCTTACAGTTCCCCCATCACGGTGGAATGCGAAAGGCACTTCTTACATGGTGGTGGCAAGAGAAGAATGAGAACCAAGTGAGAGAGGTTTCCCCTTGTAAAACCATCAGATCTTGTGAGACTTATTCACTACCACGAGAACAGTATGGGAGAAACGGCCCACACAATTCAATTACCTCCTACCAGGTCCCTCCCACAGCACATGGGAATTATGGGAGTGCAATTCAAGGTGAGATTGGGGTGGGGACACAGCCAAACCATATCAACCAGGCATGCCCTGCATGCAAGAGAAAGCCTTTACCAGGCAAGGCTCCAGTTCCCGAAGCCCCGCTGCCCCTCCAGCCCATTCCTACTTGGCCCTGTGATCATGGCTCCCACAGCCAGAAGGGCAGCTGAGCCCTGCTTTTCTGACCGGCCAACAAGGCACCATCCAGTCTTCCACAGGGGACGCACACATGTGTTTCTGTGGAGGGAGCACAGACACCACCTGTTGGACTCACTGGGAGGTCAGGGTGCCAGCCTGCCCCACCCACTTTGGCCTTCTCACCTTGAGCCACTGAATGGGAGGAGCTGGTATGAGCCGCTTATTAGCTGAGGAGGCAGCAGGCAGGGTCACTGCAGGCATCTGGGCGCAGGGGAGCAGGGTGAGGCTGCTCTGTTCCCACCCACCCCAGCTCTCGGGATCCTGAGGAGGGAAGCAGAAGGGAGTGGCCATTGTCGTGACCTTACCATGGCCCTGTTCTCACGTTCCCAGGTCAACCTGGCCTATGCCTATGAGACCAAGGATGCACTGTGCTTGGTCCTAACCATCATGAACGGCGGCGACCTGAAGTTCCACATCTACAACATGGGCAACCCCGGCTTCGAGGAGGAGCGGGCCTTGTTTTACGCGGCAGAGATCCTCTGCGGCTTGGAAGACCTCCACCGCGAGAACACTGTCTACCGGTGAGTGGAGCCACCAGGCCTTCCAAGTCTAAGTCCGAGGGGGTGGGGCCAGCCCCTCCACACCCTCAGGCAGGTGGTCGCCGTTGCTCTGGAAATCAGCGCTGATCAGCACCAGGGGAGGGCACAGAGTCAGACTTTCCACTCCAGGAATCTGGGCCCTGGCACCCAGGAAGCAAGGCAAGCCACCCGCTGGCCAGTGTTCCCCCGCCTCCAAAGCTTAGGGAAGCCAAGCAAGTGAAATGGTGTTCCCGAAACTGACTGCTCCTTCAAGTCAAGGACGGGCCCCAACCACTGCTCTCTCCAGTCGCTTCCATCCCAGCACCCAGGGAAGCTCGGTGGGGGCGGGGGTCTGGTGGCTACTATCTGGAATCAGCCCTGGGAAGATCTGGGTGCGATCTTCCGCAAGAAGAATCAGTGTGGCCCATGGTCCCACCCCACGCTGTCTTCAGCCTGCTCTGGTCTTCACCCTTCTCCCCACCCACCTCAATCCCACAGGGACCTGGACATCGTAGGGCCGGGAGTCCAGATTCCTCACAGTGAGCAGTGCCCTTCAGATTTTTCTCCCAGTCCTGAAAGAATTTTGAAAATCTCGGTGCTGCTGCATTTTAAGTAGACAGTTGAAATATTCCATCATATTGAAATAGTAGCAATTTTTGATATTTTGAAATTGAACAGTTATATCACACTCTTCAAGGGATCCAGTGGAATCTCTAGTTGCTGTAACAAATGCACTTGCATTTATCCAAAAAATGCACAGAAAGCTCTCTAGTGATGAGGAATTTTCTATCATTTCCTTCACTCTCTCCATCCCCCTCAGAATGTCGGTAATACATTTTTTGCCTGAAAGTCTTTCATTGATGAGCATACATCTCTGAAACAAACATATGGATGCGTATAAGAGTTTTTTAAATTCCCTTTGACCATAAGGCTCTAAGTGCTAAAATAACTTCTCTGGCTGGGCACGGTGGCTCATACCTGTAATCCCAGCACTGTGGGAGGCTGAGGTGGGTGGATCATGTAAGGTCAGAAGTTCAAGACAAGCCTGGCGAACATGGTGAAACCCTGTCTCTACTAAAACTGCAAAAAGTAGCCAGACACGGTGGCACGCACCTGTATCCCCACCTACTTGGGAGGCTGAAGCTGAAGAATCAATCACATTAACTTAGAGGTTGCAGTGAGCCAAGATTGCCACTGCACTCCAGCCTGGGTGACAGAGCGAGACTCCATGTCAAAAATAAAATAAAATAAAATAATTCTTCTATCGAGTTGCCATTGTAATTAGTAGTAGATCTCATTTCTAACCAGTCCTTTGAAGCCGGGGGTTTTGAGATCTGGTGTGGGGCGCTACAGTCATATTCGGGAGAGCAGGAGGCTGCTTTTCTTCTGTGACTTGGGAGAAGAGTTATTGAGAAAGGGCAGGTGGGAGGGAGATCCCAAAATATGCCAGGACAGAGCATCATGAAGTGAAGAAATCCAGACCCTCAAAACTGCAGGCAGGAGGGAACCCCCGGTCAGTCCTGTCAGAACCCCGACACACAGCCCAGCTGGAAGACCTTTGCAGTGGAGCTCATCTTGGGAGCCCAAGAAGGGCTTGGAAACAAGAAAGAATGGTCTGATGACATGCCCTTCCTCCCATACCATCTCCCTATTTATGTTTTTGTTTTGTTTTCATTCAAGTGAAAAGAAAGTCAGAAAATTTTCCCTAAGGTTGAAAAAAGAATTCCAAAAGCCCTCCAAGTTCTAGCTCCTCTTCTTCCAGGGGGAGAGAGACCACAGTGCCTCCTCCCTGGCTGTGACCACTTGCCACGGCCTTTCTCTGGTCTCGGTTCTGACCAGTGCCCACTAATGAGCTGCCATGCTAGCCTGGTGGCAGCTGGCTTGTTGAGATGATGGCTCCTGCCCTTATTTGGAATTGTTAGCACATCAAAAGAATGCCGTTTAAGTAATAGCAACAAAAGTATTTTGTGATAAATAAGGATACACAAACACCAGTTATCACTTGGTGAGGCAGACTGGCTGGATTTGGGTACATTAACCACTCCGCATGAGGACAGCTGCCATCAGTTAAATAAACAAAGCTGGGTAGTTGAGAACTGGAGCCTCCATCCAGATCCTGTGTATTGTTTGCCCCACGGCTTACCTGAGTTGCATGCACTCTCCTGATGGCTGTTCTTTTACCCACAGAGAAGACCTTTTCCTATAAAACCATCTCCTCTGCTGCCTCTCCCTGAATCCTGGGAATGCAGAGGCTCCCTTTCTTGTGAGCAAGGTCCTGTCATCAAGAGAAGAGACGTTAGGGACAGGATGAGGTAGCCACACCTATGCTGTGCCCCGTGGCTGTGCCTTCTCCCAGGCTGTAGCATAACCGGAGGTGGGAGATGTGCCAGTCTCCAGCAGGCCCCATCTTAAAGGGGGTCTTTTTCCTATGGCTCCTCCCTCTCCCTTTGATCCTCTCTTCCCAATTGTATAGCTCCCTTCACTCGCAGGCCCTGCTCTGCCTTCAGAGCATCCTGAGACCTCCAGGGTCTTCCCAGCCCTCGAGGGGCTCTGTTACCCGGCCAGAAGTATCCTCAGCCCTGGAGTCATTGATGTGTGAACAGGGGCCGCAACTGGCCTTTTCCTAACTTTCCCAGTCACTCTCCAGGGTTGGGAAATGCCTGTGGCAAACAGCAGCCTTGCTTTCAATTATTGGAAGGAGAGAAATTAGCTGAAGATCATTTTGGCTCAAACCAGACAGCCTGAGCCACAAGGTGGGGAGGAAACACCCCATGGCCACCCAGGCTTGGTTAGCCCGAGGGGTCCACCCAGATGCCAGTTGCATCCTAGCTGCCCAGAATGCCCACACTCTGATGCTTATTGTTTTTCCTTTCAGAGATCTGAAACCTGAAAACATCCTGTTAGACGATTATGGTAAGTCTTCTTTTCCTACTAGGTAGCTGAGGCGAGCATCGTAACCCAGAGAAAGGAAAGGGCCTCCCAGGGACTCAGAGAGGGCTGGGGAGACTGACCACTCCCACTGCTCAGTGCTGGGTACCTGGGGAAGGGGCAAAGCTGTGGATGTGGACAGAGCTCCTGCTTGGTGAGCAGGCAGTGTTCAGAGAGACTTTGAAATTCAGAGTTTTTGAAACTCCCTTTGACCATCAGGCTCTAAGTATTAAAATAACTTCTGGCCGGGCGCGGTCTCTACAGTACACTGAACAAGGAGTCCAGAATTTTAGAGACGCTGGGCAAATACTTAACTTTTACCAACTTCTCCACCTATCATCTCGTTTGTGAAATGGAAACAAAGCATCCTGCCCTGCCCACCCAGAAAGAAGAGGGCGGTGGAGAGGCTTCTGTAGGACAGCTTGAAGGGGAATTGCTGGTCAGCCTAGCCAGCTGTAAATGTCTTAGGCATTATGTGTGTGCATTACCATCGTCATTTTCTCTTGGCCATGGGCACTGAATAACAACAGCCACGGTAGCCCTCACAGGTGTTTAGGCTCACACCTGGAAAATAGTTTCTAAACCTTCCTTTTTTCTTTCTTTTTTTTTTTTTTGAGACAGAGTCTTGCTCTGTTGCTCAGGCTGGAGTGCAACAGCATGATCTCAGCTCACTACAACATCTGCCTCTTGGGTTCAAGTGACTCTCCTGCCTTAGCCTCCCGAGTAGCTGGGATTATAGGCATGCACCACCACACCAGGCTAATTTTTTTTTTTTTTTGAGACATAGTTTCGCTCTTGTTGCCCAGGCTGGAGTCCAGTGGTGCAGTCTCGGCTTACTGCAACCTCTGCCTTCTGGGTTCAAGCGATTCTCCTGCCTCAGCCTCCTGAGTAGCTGGGATTATAGGCATATGCAACCACGCCTGGCTACTTTTTGTGTTTTTAGTAGAAATGAGGTTTCACCATGTTTGCCAGGCTGATCTCAAACTCCTGACCTCAAGTGATCTGCCCATGTCGGCCTCACAAACTGCTGGGATTACAGGCGTGAGCCAGCACACCTGGCCAGTTTCCTTTGATCTGACTAGATCTTCCTATCTGCACAGAGGGCAGGGCAGCGTCTCTGTGCCCATTTTACAGATGGCAAAACTGAGCTGTAGAGGAGCCAGCCTGCCAAAGTCACTCAGCAGCATCAGTGGGGAGCTAAGGGCAGAAAATGGGTCTCCTCCCAGCAGACCCCAGACCCTAGCAGCGCCCAGTAGAGGGAGGGGAAAAAGCGGGTCGCTAATGACCTGAGGAGAGGTCTGTGGGGGATGCTGCCCTGTGCGGGGCACTCAGAGGGTCCAGGCCTGCCGCACCTCTCTGGATGAGTGTGGAGCCTCCCTTAGTCTCAGAACCAAGCCCACACTGCTCCTCTCCTGTTCTGTCAGCCGCCACCGAGCCAGGGCGTTCACACGGCTCCAGCCTGGCGGGGTCCCTGGCACTGGCCCTTGCTGATATCTAGGCTGGAGGGATGGGGGTGGGGGTGTCCACAGGCAGGGAAGGGAAGGGGACGTGTCCCTTCCTGAGGGGTAAGTTGTTGCCCAGGTGGGCCATGGGAGGGACAAAGGCGAGGTGGAGCTCAGCTCGGTGCCTCCTGCCCTGGGGTCAGTCCTGGTCTGTGAGTTCAGGTTCATCTCCAGGCCAGGCCAGACGTTTTCCCTTCTCGTTTCTCCAAAGTGAAAAACAACCAACCTCCAGAGACTGACAAGGCAGGTCTGAGAGCTGCTTCCCAAATTGTTTTATAATTTTTTCCCCTTAAGCAAATTGTTGCAGAATGCCAGGAGAACCTCACATTTTTCTCATGAAGTAATCCCAGAACCAGGCCAAGATTCTCTGTGACCTCAGGCTTCCAAAAAGCCCATTCAGGCTTTAAACAGGCAGATCGGTCAACGTCCAGCCGGGCCAGGTGTCCTATTGTGTCTCTATGTTCCACTCCTGAAGAGTGGCCATTTTCCTGTGTCCTCCCACTCTTACGCTCTCCCAAGGGTCTTGTGGTCACCCCGAGATGGCAGCTTGGGGCCCCTGCTATCATCGGACAGATGAGAATGCCGAGAACTCGTGTGCCTTGCCCAAGGGCACACAGCAAGGCCAGGCGTCCATGCGGCTGTTCCAGTGACCCACTGACCCTGCTGTCCCCCTCAGGACACATTAGGATCTCAGACCTGGGCTTGGCTGTGAAGATCCCTGAGGGAGACCTGATCCGCGGCCGGGTGGGCACCGTTGGCTACATGGGTGAGTGCCAGGGCCGCCTCTGTTCATCACACCCTGATACCCACCGGAGCTGCCCCTGCTCTCCACCAGCCAAGTCCCCAGAGCCCACCCACAGAGCCTCTCACCTCTTTGTGCACTGCTGATCACACGCAGAGTCACAGTCTCTGCGGGGCTGCTGGGGGGTGGCCTTAGCCAGGGTGAGGGGGAGCACAGGGGCCCCAGATGTGAGGACTGCTCTGAGCTCTCTGTACTGCCCAGCCCCCAGCCTCCCCTGTGTCCAAAGCCAAGCCACTCTTGGGGGTCAGAGCCTGGCACACAGCACTGCTGGGGGAGGTCACATTGAAGCTGGGGTCTGGGAGGAGAGACCCTTGAGAGGAAGGAGGTCATTCAGGAGAGCCCCCAAATGAGAGGTACGCACAGCTGCTGTGTCACGAAGCATGATTCCAGTAGAGAGCAACCTTGGGCTCCTGCCGCCTTTCCTCAGCCTGCTTTGAGACCAGTGTCCTGGGGGTTGCAGGGGAGAGACTCAGAGTTAAGTCCTGTGCCGTAGAATCCCCCAGCCAATTGGGGGCACACCCTAGGCTTCCTCCTGCACACTTCACATACCTACCCTCCTTCCCCTGAGATGTAGGGGCCCCAGAGAGCTTGGAGGATCAGGCATGCTGCCGCCCTCTGGCCAGGCTGGTGCCAACAGCAGCTGCATGGGAGGGGCACTTTGTCTCTGATGCTAGAGGGTCCTTTTCAGATTGCGTGACATTTGGCAACCTGTGGGGTGTGTGTCTGTGTGTATGTGAGTGTGTGTGTGCCCATGTGCGTGCTGATGGATGATGGATAGGGAGGGAGGCGGGTAGGTGGATGGATGGATGTGATAGTTGAGGGCTGGCTGGATGACAGATCTGCCTACCTGTGTGTGCGTTTGCCTGGGTCTCCTTTTGCACAGTGTTGCAGGCATCTGTCTGCCCAGGCGCTTGTGTGCAAACCAGCGCGTGTGTGGATGCACTTCCCTCCAGACAGGTGTGGCCTGATGATGTAGAACTCTTTTTTGTATTTCTCTGGTGAATCCGTAATTCAGTTTATCAAAGTGGTAGAGAAGACACAACAAGAGATTGTTTGAATTACAGATAAATTTAAGATCATCTTTAATTGGGGTGGATACACCTTTATTCATTGAAACAAGTATATGGATAGCACCTGTTCTGTGCCAGGTGTCATGCTTGTTACAGTAGTGAATAAAGTAGCTCATGTTGTAAGCGAGGAGACATCAAGAGTGCAAGACACTCTCACCCACGGTGGTCAGAGTTCTAAAGCTACAATCAGAGTCCTTCGGGGCCACAGAGGAGAGTCATCAGGGCAGGCTCCCTGGAGGAGGTGGTATTCACAGCCGTTGGTGGGTAGGAGTTGGTGGGGACCAGCGTCCCTGCCATGAAACTCCAGGCCTTCTGTGAGCAGCAGCACCAGCTGCCTCACCCCTCCTCACTCCTCTCTCCTCTCCTCTGCTCCCAGCTCCAGAGGTCCTGAACAACCAGAGGTACGGCCTGAGCCCCGACTACTGGGGCCTGGGCTGCCTCATCTATGAGATGATCGAAGGCCAGTCACCGTTCCGCGGCCGCAAGGAGAAGGTGAAGCGGGAGGAGGTGGACCGCCGGGTCCTGGAGACCGAGGAGGTGTACTCCCACAAGTTCTCGGAGGAGGCCAAGTCCATCTGCAAGATGGTGAGCTCCTGGTGGTCAGACACCACCCTTGAGCTGGTGGTGCCCCTCCCTGGGCCTGGCCCCGTCTGTCCCCAGAACAGCACACAGGCTGAAGGGGCAGCGGTCTGAGCATGCTAGGGTGTGGGGTGGTGATGATGCCCCTCAAGCTAGAGCCGAGGGCACACCTTGCTGTGGACTGGGGCAGTCAGCGGAGGCTTCCAGGAGAAAGCCTGGGTCGGGCAGGGACACCCATGAACCGAGGGAAGGGGGTGAGGGGAACAGGGTGGAACGTGCTCACATCCAGCCTGTGGGGCGTCCGCACAGGACGGAGAAGAGGTTGTCTGAACTGGCACCCCAGACACAAAGTGACCTTGGGCCAGGTCCCTGCCCCTGCCCTTGGGCCTCCTGCTCCCTCCAACTCTGGATTCCAAATGTTGGCTTAAGACAAAGGGCTGCAGGGGGTGGGGGTGATGACTTCAGTCTTTGAACAGCTTATAACAAAGTTTTCCACCACTAGATGGACTGCTGGTCACGCCAGCCCGGCTTCTGCGTGGCAGGGTCTAGGGATAGTGAGGTCTGAGCCACCCAAAGGAAGGGCACTATGGGAGTGACAATTACACAAGCTGGGAGGGCAGGGCCAGATGTGAGAACTGGAAGCCAGATAAAGGAGTGACAGGAGCCACGGGAAGTGTGGGATATGGGAGTAGAGTCGCCTGCGCGCCCTGCCCCTGGGCTCCCCCATGCTGGCCGTCAGGCCCTTCCCTGGGAACCAGGGCTAGTGGCTTTGTGGGGAGACGGCCACTCCCTGCTCCCGCCTGGCTCTCAGCCCTCAAGTCCAGCCCTTGGGGCCCTCCTCCTTATGGTGCTGAGCATAGCTGTGCAGGCACCCCTGCTGCAAGCAGCTGCCCTCTAATGCCAGCCTCACAGGGACAGGAAGGGCCGGAGTGCCCAGCTCCGCACCTGTGAGCCACAGACTTCCTCTCCTCTCCCTGGAGCCCCTCGCACCCGGAACCTCAGACGGGCAGGCCAAGCCTGGGGGCCACTCTTCCCACCCCTCTACCTCTGCAGGGACCTTGGGGGCAGGCTCAGTGTGTGCATTGACAACCCAGGCTGGAGTTTAGGAAGGAGCAGGCCCAGAAGCTGATTAAAAGTCGTAATGTTTCTGCTCAGGAAGGCCTGAGAGTGCACTGCCCGCAGCCTCAGGAGCGTCTGGCTGGGCTCCTCACCCTGGTGGCCCCTCTCCTGCAGCCAAACACCAACCTTATCCTCACATCACAGAGCTGTGGGAAGAAGGCTTGTGCGTGCACAGCAGACCCACACCCAAACCCCACAGCTGTCGGCCCGCCGTGCAGCTGGGGCCTCAGAGAAAGCCACACGGTCATCAAAGCCAGGGCTAGGGTGTGGGGGCCGGAGGAGCAGTGCGGCACTGGTCGGGTAAATGGAAACGTGGGCACCAGCCATACTTGGCTGTGTTATCAGGAGATCTCCATCAGGTGCAACCAAACTAGACAAGGGAAAGGAGGTCAGAGCATCACCATATGTCCCAGGTCAGGGTCAGGCATTCAGAGAAGCAGGTCTTGAGACATCTCAACAGGGATTTGGGATGTACTGAGAGGGTGACGAGGAAGAGAGGGCCCCAGCCCTATCCCGGGACCCCCGTCACCCACCTTGGCCCCCGGCTTTGGGGCTGGCATCTCCTGCTGCAGCCTAGACCAGGGCGCTGCTTTCCCTCTGCTGCCCCCTGGTGGACACTGAGAGAAAGCTTGCTGCTCTCGGAGGACCTGTCCCGTGGGTACAAAACCACTGTCCTCTGGCCTCTGGCCTTGCTGCGGCTTTTCTTACAAATGATCTTGGGTCTCAGCGTCTCAATCCAGCATCTAGGCTTCCCCTGTACCCTTCAGCTGGTGGCAACTTAGGACACTGCAGGGCCTGACTTGTCAGGAGACCTCACAGGCCCCGGACCCATTTCTAGGCTCTGGTGTCTCCAGCCCCCTGCCTGCCTCAGACGGCCCCTCCACAGTAAGTGAGGAGGCCAGCCTCTGGCCCCCTCGTCTGTCCCCCATTCCATCTTAGCAGCAACAGAACCAGCTCCCCCTCCAATGGAGCCCAGAAATTCATGCCTCTCACCTCCTTGTCCCCTGAGTCCAGTCCATGGGCCCAGACCTCAGCCTCCATCTTCCCCAAGATCCTGCTCAGTGCCATCACTGGGCCTTAGTTCCCCCTCCAGCTCCCTCTCTTCCCCTTCAGCCATCTTGGTCTCACTTGTCCTTCCAGCCCATCCATACTCCTCCTCCAGGAAGCCCACTCTGCCTGCCCCACCCACTCCAGCTTATACCTTCTCTTCCTCTCACTTCCCCTGATCTCCACCTGGTAGCATGGTTGCAAACTCTTTACCTGATGACATGGCTGCAAACGGCTGACTGTATGCCGGGGTTTCAAATGGCAGCATATAGATGGGTGTTTTGTTCAACCTGCACACGGTTTTCAAAAGGAGTAAATGATAGGTTCATTGCCAAGATTTAAAAATGAGGAGATTTCATATAATAACCTGGATTTTCTGGCTTCTCTTGAAAAAAAAGCAGAAGCTCCAGGCCCTGGCTGCCGTCCTGTCTGGCAGGAGCTGACGCACAGCCTGGCCTAGCCCACCCAGCCCAGCCCTCGCGTTTCCCGTCCTCGTTCGTGCCATCTTCCTGGCCAGCCACCGCAGCCCTGCGGCAGGAGCCTTGCCTCTGAGGAACTGCTCAGAACAGCGAAGCGCCTGGGCCAGCCCGGCCCAATGCCCTGAGCCTTTGTTGGACAGTGAAGCCCCTAGAGAAGGAAGCAGAGGCATGAGCGCCAGATCCTGAGCCACCAGCCTGCCAGTCCATGGGGGCACTAGAGGGTGATGCTGTGAGCAACTGAGCTCTCTGCTTAGTCCTTTCAAGGATGGAACCTGGTGCTGGCCCCAATGCCACCTTTGATTCCCTTGTTTGGGGGGCAGCCCTCTCCAGACCCTGAGCCCCAGAAGCCCGATCTGGCTCCACTCTCCCAGCATCCCTAGCTGGCAAAGCGTCTGCCCCACAGGGGCCAGCAGGCCATGTATGTTGAATGAATGTGAGCAAAGCTCACAGGGCACTGGCAAAAGCCAAGGCTGGGCCCCTCCCCGTGCAGGCTGCTCCGCTGGATTTTAGCCACAAAGCAGATGTTTAGTAGACAGCCAGTAGATACGGGTGCAGTGCTCAGTAGGCAGGGGAGAAGAGAGAATCATGAGGCTGGGGCGCTGGGAGTGCAGGGCAGGAGCTGGGGCCCTGCGGTCATGTGACCGGCCTTGGCCAGGCGAGGCCCCCCTCCCCGGGTCCAGCCCTCTGAGCTCATCCATAGTCTCATCCCATCTCCCCCGGCTGTCTGCTTCCGCAGCCTCCCTCTCCTAGTAACCTTCCTGCCTATTGGTTCTGATGAAGACACTCCCCTACCCTAACCATCCCTGGCTCCTTCTACCTCCAGATGAAAATCCCGCCACCTGACCTGGCCTTCAGGATCCTCCATCACCTCTCCCTGACCAGCCCCCTCCACCTGAGCGAACTCCGCACTCTCCTCCTGCTCTCTAAGTCAATTGTTGTGGGTATTCCCCAGACACACCCTGCCCCACCCTGAACCTGCAGTTCCCTCCACCTGTATGCCCCTCCCACACCCACACCTTGAAAGCCTATTTGTCCTACAAGACTCAACTCAAATACCCCTTCCCCATGTAGCTCCCTGACCCCCAGCTGGCAGCCAGCCATGCCCCCGGTCCCGGGTGCTCCATCTGTATCAGCTTGACGCGTCCTCTGAGCACCATCCGCCTCCCATGAGTCTCAGCACTCCTAGAGGCCAAGTCCCTTGGCGGTATCCTCTCTCTATCAGGAAGGGGCTTGCTCCCAGGAGGTACAAGTCTTCCAGTTAGCTGAGTACATAAACGAGAGAGAGCTATCGATGCAGTCCTTGCCTTTTGTTGCTTGTCCTATGCAGAAGAGGTGACATTGACTTGACACCCATGAAGAGGTGCCCACCATAACCCAGGAATTAGGGCTATAGTCCTCAAACAGATCCGATTCCTTCTCTCCTGGCCCATGCAGGCATCTAGCCATGCTGGGAACGTGTGGCCACAGATGCGCGCCCAGGCTGAGGTAGCCCTGAAACAAGACCTTTGCAGGGAGGGGCAGTGTCCTGGGTTCCTGCTCGTGGCACAGACACCGTGGAGGCAGGATGTCTGGCGGGAGGAGAGGCCCTGCGGACGTGGCTTCATAGGGCTCTCTCTGTTGCAGCTGCTCACAAAAGATGTGAAGCAGAGGCTGGGCTGCCAAGAGGAGGGGGCTGCAGAGGTTAAGAGACACCCCTTCTTCAGGAACATGAACTTCAAGCGCTTAGAAGCCGGGATGTTGGATCCTCCCTTCATTCCAGACGTGAGTAGCCCCCCAGCCCCTAGCAGCTCCCCTCAAAGTGCACCCAGGGCTGCGCCCCATCGCCACCTCACAGTGAGCTGGGGCAGAGTGTGGGGCATATTGTGTCTTTGTGAGGACCAAAGAGTCCCCTCTTGGCCACTCCTCGCCCAAGCTGCAGATGAACTTCACGCCAGGCAGTGCAGAAGAGGCATAGGCCAGGGAGCCCACACTGGCTGTCCAGAGACTTGGGCCTGGGGAACCTGGACAGATTCCTTCTAAGCTTCAGTTTTCTCCCTGTCCAGTGAAATCAGTAACACTCATACCTCCCACCTTCCTGGGAGATTTGCGGGTGAAATGAGGACTGAATGGAGAATGCTTGTCAGCTTGACCAGCATGCGTGCATTGAGCACCTACTATTGATGCCAGGTTCTGGGCCAGACAGACACCAAAAGGCCCCTCCCCAAGTAGCTCAAACTGCAGGGAGTCGCATCTTCCCAGGAGGTCCCCAGGTCCACCAGTCAGTATGTGAGGCCAGAATCCAGCTGAGGTAGAGCTGTCCTTGAAAGCCCCTACATGGCCTATAAATCACGGGCTCTCAGGGGTCAGAGGCCCAAAACAGCCAGACCTGGCAGAGGCTGGGTGATCTGTGCGGAATCCATGCCGGGCTTCCGGGGCCTGCTCTGTGTAAAGTCAGAGAGTCGGAGCCAGGAAGGCCTGCTGTGCCCCAGCTCCTTCCACGCTCCCATAGATGACCCCTGGCCGGGGTGGGGCTGAGCCGGGGACTGTGGAGGCCATGGGAGCAGCAGTGTGCTGCAGCTGAATTACTCCATCTCCAGAGAGCGCATTTACACATCTCTTCCCAATTCCGTGTCCAGTGGCTTCGCATCAGTAGCTCACAGTAGACCCCAGTGGGGGCATCTGCACTGTAGCAATCTGCAAATGCCACAAATCAGGGCGACCCCATCCCCTCCCCTAGAACCAGTGGTTATCACTCACCAATACAGTCGGGGTGGGGGGGGACAGTCCTTGGAACTCTGGCACCCCCTGTAGGTGGGGATCCCCTGGTCCTCTGGGACAGCAGCCAGCTTGGGAAGCTGCTGGATGCGGATCAGTGTTCATGGCATCCACACCACAGACACTGTCCCACCAAGGATGGCATCAGTGTGATGGGTGATCAGGGAATGCTTTCTGGGGAAGCACGGGGGCCATTGCGAATATAAATAGGAGGTCGGGCACAGTGGCTCACGCCTGTAATCCCAGCACCTGGGGAGGCTGAAGTGGGTGGATCACCTGAGATTAGGAGTTCAAGATCAGCCTGACCAACATGATGAAACCCCGTCTCTATTAAAATACAAAAACTAACCAGGCGTGGTGGTGGGTGCCTATAATCCCAGCTGCTCGGGAGGCTGAGACAGGAGAATCGCTTGAACCCAGGAGGCGGAGGTTGCAGTGAGCTGAGATTGTGCCACTGCACTCCAGCCTGGGCAACAGAGCGAGACTCCTGTCTCCAAAAGAAAAAAAAAAAAAGTCACTGAATGCTACAGACTCAATCTATGGATCACCTTGAGCAGGCATGGGGAGAATGCTAATCACAGCATCACTGTCAGCGCTGGCTGCCTGGGAAACCACCTGGGATCCAGTCCCCGGGAGTCGGAGATAAGACTTGGGCTTCGGGATGTCTGAAACCTCCCCAGGTGATTCTGGTGTGCAGCCAGGGGTGAAAGTCACTGTTATGGGAAGTGCCACGTGCAGGGAGTGTGTTGTTTGTTGTTTGTTTGTAGTGTGGAGGGCTTTGGGAGTGGCCACTACTTGGTATCCCAGGAAGCTGCATAAAGTGAGCAGATGAACATCACAGTTGTGCCATTGGGCTGAGGTCCGAAATTGGAGAGGACATGGCTACCCAGACGGGGGTGTGGCAAAGGTTTGGAACCGGGTGGCCATCTTTGTGGCCTCTGGGCTGCCTGTTGCTATGGGGATGGCTGAGCTTAGTCACGATGGTGGAACTATGCCTCTACCTTCCAGCACACTCCAGGCACCCCAGGCCCCAGGGAGACCCGTGGTACACAAAACAGTTGGTTGTTTCCTTCATGGGACTTCCAATCTGAAGAGGAGGAGGGGTGTCAGCAAAACTCCTTAAATAGAAGTAGAAATACGAGTCACAGGAGAAGAGAACTGGCGGCCGTGGGGAAGATGGGAGAGAGTGGGGCCTCCACGCGGAGCTGCGTGGGCATAGCTGGAGAAAAGCACCCGGAAGCAGTGTGTGGAAGGAGGCGGCTCTGAGGGTCGGGCCAGCCAACCGTTCTGCTTTGCCTGGGACTGTCCTGCTTTTAGCACTGAAAGTCCTTTGTCTTGGAGAAACAGGGACGGTTGGTCACCCTGGCAGTGACTCTGGCCGCCTTGAATCAGGACATTAAGAGGATGAGGTAACAGAGCCCCCCAAAGTGCACCGCTTGACATGGCGCACAGGGCAGCCCACCAGAGTCTCCCCCCACCATGCCGTGTACCCTGTGGCCCAGGGCCTCTGTTGCTGGCATCTGAGGCCTCAGGTGAGGAAAGGTTGCAGGCCCTAGAGTGTGCAGCTGCTGTGGGCTGGGGACTTTGCCTTTTCCTCGCTGGCCCTCCCGAGGCTGCACACCAGCCCCCCACAGTTGTCCCCACCAGCACCCCACGATCGTCCCCACCAGCCCCCACGGTTATCTGTCCCCACACCACTGTTTGGGCTGCTGCCAGGTTCCTAACCACGAGCAGTGTTAGCACCATCAGCTTTTTCACATCCATTGACTCTTTTTAAAATAAAAATCAATGTATTTTAAAAGGAAACCTTTCCAAGGAGATAATAGCCATGAAAGTGGGGTTTGGGTGTGCCAGGTAACTTTCTGTTCCATTACAGATTTTTTAAATACACTCTTTTTTTTTTATTTTTTTATTTTTTGAGATGGAGTCTCACTCTGTGGCCCAGACTGGAGTCCAGTGGCGTGATGTCAGCTCACTGCAGCCTCTGCTTCCCAGGTTCAAGCAACTCTCTTGCCTCAGCCTCCCAAGTAGCTGGGACTACAGGCACCTGCCATCACACCTCACTAGTATTTTTAGTAGAGATGGGATTTCACCATATGGGCCAGGCTGGTCTCAAACTCCTGACCTGGTGATCTGCCCACCTCGGCCTCCCAAAGTACTGGGATTACAGCCACCGCACCTGGCCAAAATACACTCATTTCTTAATGTTCCTCGAAAGCCACCCAGGGCCAGTTTCATGAGCCTCACCTGGGCACCACCTGGGCACCCTGGGCCCCACATCTGGCTCAGTGCTGTCTTAAAATTCTAAATGTCGAACGTGGGGCCCAGCATTTTCATCCAGCACTGGCATGTGAATGATGTGGTCTTGCTTCCCGCTAAAAGTCCGCTGAGTTCCACAGTGGCATGCACCCCATGGGAACTAGAGGAGTCGCAGCTCTTCAATTGGACGTTCCTGCCCCCATCCCTGCTTCCGCCCATGTGCACTTGGGCCCCTGGATTGCTCTGCTGGGGATGGCATAGCCTTGAGCCTTGAGCTGGAGACCAGAGCAGACCAGACGGGAGAGTTCCAGAAAGTGGCGAGCCCTGAGACCATTGCTAGAAACTTCCTGGCATGGCAGAGCCCACACTGAGCTGGTGCACTGATTCACAACCTTCAATTAGCCAAATGTCAGGAGACTGTAGGCAGCAGGTGGCCTCTACCCTCCAGGGACAGACAGTCACCAGGTCTGGGGATCCCTTGGCACCCCACCCAGAGCCATCTCTATAAAGACCTCATCTCCAGAGCCCCTGGGAAGCTTCCCCGCACCAACCTTGAGCTCTTAGAGGGCAGGGTCCACCGGGGTTCATCTCTGCCCTGGTCCAGAGCAGGCCCCCAGTGCCCAGTTGAGGGGCAAGTGAGGTAAAGATATGCCCACCATCATAATACCAGCTCCCAGTTACGGGCACCAGGCTTGGCAGCCAGCACTGACAGCAGTCCTGTGGCCCAGGCACCTCTGTTATCCCCATTTTGCAGGTAAGGAACCAGGACACAGGCCTCAGGGAATATGAGACTTCCCCAAAATTCCTAAGCCCCACTGCTGGGACTCCAGCCCACGTCCGTCCGGCTGCAGAACCTGGGTGCTAAACCCCAACCCCTGGCTGCTCCTTCTGTGAGAAGGGCAGGAGGTGTTCCTGAGAGAGCTGTGCTGAGCACCCCATGGGGGTTCTCCCTCTGCTGCGCGTCTCCCATGAGCCAGCGACCCTCACATGCCTTGCTCTGGCCCTGGGTCCCCAGCACTCATTCTAGGGAATTGTGGAGCAGCTGTGGTCAGTGCAGCCCCTCCTCCAACAGACACACCTCCCTGAGTCTGGGGGCTCTCGGGGAACAAGAATATCTTCGTGGGAGTAGGGCTGCCTGGAGATACTGAGCTTAGAGACAGAGGCTCCCTGCCGCCTGCCTCGGGCCCAGCCTGGAGGGAGACCCTGGGATGCCCCATGGGAGGGGTAAGGGATCAATGGCAGGAAGGAGCCCTGGACTGGGCACCCAGGCACCCCGAGCTCTTGTTCACCCCAGCGAGAGCCCCCTTCATGGATCTGAAAGAGGGCAGCACTATCACCCAGAGGCCGTCATCTGAGGTGGACAGAAAGCCCAGCCAAGCCGCCGGGGCTGACCCCTGCCCTGGACTCACCTGACCCTAAGCTACACGCCCTTCAGCACCACCCTCAGCAGTTCTGGGGGTGGGTCCTGGGAAGACACCCCTCTGCTCTCCCGTCAAAACCCCAAGGCCTGGTTCGGGGCCCCCTGGAGCCGCGGGCAGGACACATGTGTAACCGGCCCTGTGCCCCTGGCAGCCCCGCGCCGTGTACTGTAAGGACGTGCTGGACATCGAGCAGTTCTCCACCGTGAAGGGCGTCAACCTGGACCACACAGACGACGACTTCTACTCTAAGTTCTCCACGGGCTCTGTGTCCATCCCATGGCAAAACGAGGTGTGCAGTGCGGGCCACTTGCTTTGCCCTGGGCGGGAGGGAGGGACCGATGGGGGAAGGAGGTGTCAGAGATGTGAGTTTGGTGGCAGAAGGATAAGCGCACCGTCTGTTTTCTCCCTGAAGGCCGCTCATGAGGCTGTCAGTGGCAGGCAGGGAGCTGTAACCACCATGGGCGAGTCATTGAGGGGGAGCCTTGCCCAGCCCCCAAGACCCGGAGGGCGTGTGGCTCAGGGCAGGTGAGGCCAGGGGAGGGCCAGCCCCAGTGGCTCTGCTGCTGGGCTTCCTGTCCACCCCCGAAGACGGCCCATGATTTTTTTTGTTTGTTTTTTTTTTGTTTTTTTTTTTTTGTGACCCCTCCAGATGATAGAAACAGAATGCTTTAAGGAGCTGAACGTATTTGGACCTAACGGTACCCTCTCGCCAGACCTGAACAGAAGTCACCCTCCGGAACCGCCAAAGAAAGGGCTGCTCCAGAGAATCTTCAAGCGTCAGGTGAGATACCCACACCTGGCCAGTCCTGGCCTCAGCCATGAGACCCCTGGCTCACTTCCATGGGAAACAGGAAGGCCTGCAGTCGAGACACGCAGGGGGCTCGGGGGTCTGGGGCAGTAGCAGCCTGGAAGGGTGACCGATACATCCAAACCCCGTGACACCCACTGCAGCAGATGGGATCCCCAGGGCAGAAGGGCAGGGCTGGCCCCAATTCCCCCTCCCTCTGGGTTTCTCCACCTGGACACTCTTGGCATCCGGGGCCAGGGAATTCCTTGTCATGGGGACTGTCCTGTGCATCACAAAATTTGGGGCAGAAGCGTGGCCTCTATCCTTCCGAGGCAGCAGCACCCTAGTCGTGATAGCCCATAAAGGTGTCAGACATTGCTGAATGTCCCTTGGGGGCACAGTCACCCTGGTTGGGAACCACTGCCTTCCATGGCCCTTATGAAGCCTTCATCATGGAAAGACTGAACACCATAAGCCCAGGGAGAACTGAGGGTTGAAGCTGACTCTGCAGAACCTTCCAGCTCCTGGGGTGGCCCCCATCCAATGCTGTGCCCTCCACTGGCAGCCAGAAGGGACAAGGCCCTTGAGAAAATACAGTCAGAGCCTAGCCCTGGGGTAAGGGTTGGTGGGGGTCAGTGGAGGAAATGCCGGGGAAGGGCCCCACCTTACCCCACAACCACGAAGGTGGCCACCAGACACCCCATCTTGGCCTGGCCCTTCAGGAAGCTGTAGCCCAGCCTTCCCATCCTGGAACCTGGGAGGCTCCTCTACCTAGTTCTGCTCCCTCCTCCTGCCCGAAAGAGCCAGCTCCAGGATGGGCACACTGGGCTGGTGATAATATAAAAACACAATGCTTCAGTGCTTCCATCAAGTAAAATGGAAGTTCCAGAAAGAATGACCTCTCCCTCCTACTCATGGCCAGGCCCACTAAGAACACCCTGACCTACAAAGAGAACTTAACCATGGACTCTCACAGACCTGAGTTCAAACCCAGCCCTGACACTTCTTGGTTACATGGCAACTTATGGAACCTCTCCCACCTCAGTTTGCCTGCCTGAAACATCAGGATAGAAATGCCCGCTGCCTAGAGCCATGACAGGGTGAGCTGGAGGGGGGAGGCCCTTAGCACTGCGCAGGCACCGGCCCCGGTGAAGCGAACACTCCTTGCCTCCCTTCTCCTCCCCCCTGCAACATGAAGGGCCTGGCACCCGCAGGAGTGTGGAGAGAGGGCCTGAGCATGGGAACGACTACCCATCTTTCCCAGCCCAGCACGCGCTAGAGCCCTTTGCATACGAGGCCCCATTTTATCCTCCCAGCCACCCTGTGCAGAAGCTGCTCTTCTCCCATGTTAGAGGAGAGGAAACTGGGAGATGGAACTGCATGGCCAAGGTTATTCTGTGAGGGAGGGGCAGGCAGAATTCCAGCCCCGGCAGTGTAACCCCGGGGCCTGCAGGTTTCACTGATGTGGATATTACAGGAGGGGCTGCCTCCGCTCTGATTGGAAGTTCTGCTAATTCCATGACTCTTCCCAGGGACCAGATAAAGCCCTGTGCCCCCAGGGGTGGCCCTTGCACCTGGGTCTGAGGGTGTAAGACTTCAAAAGGCAATAAAAAGCAAGGGTTGGAGCAGGTGGAGGCAGCCCCTGACCCATCTACAGGGCCCCTGGACTGACTTCTGTTCTCTCCACGCTTGTCTCCCCCAACCCCAGCATCAGAACAATTCCAAGAGTTCGCCCAGCTCCAAGACCAGTTTTAACCACCACATAAATTCAAACCACGTCAGCTCGAACTCCACCGGAAGCAGCTAGTTTCCGCTCTGGCCCTGACGTCTGCAGTGGAACCAGCCCAGACCCCTCTACTTAGAAGCTGAGCGAGTGGAGCTTCAGCTTTGGTGGGGGTGTCAGGGAGCCCCCCAGGAGCCGGAGAAGGAGGCCGTCCATCCTGTCGACGTAGAACCTCAAGGTTTCTCAAAGAAATTTCCACTCAGGTCTGTTTTCCGAGGCGGCCCCGGCCGGGGTGGATTGGATTTGTCTTTGGTGAACATTGCAATAGAAATCCAATTGGATACGGCAACTTGCACGTATTTTAATAGCGTCCTAATTAGAACTGAATTTTGTCTGTATTATTTTTAAAGAAAAGTTTTGTAAATTTCTCTACTGTCTCCGTTTACATTTTGTATATTTGTATTTAAATGAAAGTCAGACTTTGAGGGTGTATATTTTCTGTGCAGCCACTGTTAAGCCATGTGTTTCAAGACGTTTTAGCAGGGAGGGGTTTACCAAAAAAACAAAAATGTGACTCAAGACTTTCAGAGCCTCAAATGAGAAAAAGTCTTTATTAAATGTAGAAAGTGATTCACACCTCACCTTTAAAGGGTTGGTTGTATTTACCCACCTCTGTCTCTGGAGCTGTCTCCTCACATGGCGTTACCCTTCTGTTGGCTTCAAACAATCTGAATTAAATGTTCCTGACACAGTGGGACTTCTCCCTCCCAGCCAGAATGTCCTCTGCTGGGGCCCTTGGAGTCGCCTGGGCTGGGCCCTTCTCCTCAAGGGGCACGCTGAGCCACCGTTGCACCCACCTCTCTGCTCATCCTTCCAGAAGGTGGCTGGCTTTGCAGCCTGGTGGGTGATGGGACTCTTTCCTTTTAAGCAGGTCCTGACTGCCAAAGCCAGTCGTTTTCAAGAGGCTTGCATTGGGGATTTTTGTTGTATTTTTAACGGAAGCATAAGATCTTAAAGATTTGTCATGAAACCCGAGTGTTTCAAAGCCTCAGGGCCCATGGGAGCATTGGGAAGTGAGAGCCCGTGCGCCCATCCTGAAGGACCACCACCGTGTCTATAGCAGGGAGGGAGGCTGGCCCAGGTCCCGGGATGTTCCTTAAGTATTCACAGGGTTTCGAGACCTCCACAGCCCCGCCAATGTGCTGGCCCATGTGGCACGGATGGGCAGTCTCTCGGGCAGACGAGAGGCCCTAGGAGAGACTGGGCCACCAAAGAGCTCAAAACAAAGTCACTGTTCCTTCCCCAGGAAGGTGGGACAAAGGCAGGATCTATTGGACATTTCAAAGCATCAGGAAGGAGCTCCCAGAGGACTTGGTGACTTTGCTAGACCAGGGGTCTCTGAAGGCAGCCTCCAGACCCATGTGGCAGGGCTGCCCCTCCCCAGGGAGCAGCCAGCTACCTCCTACTGTCTCCATGAAGTGACCAGGGGCCAATCTGCTCCCACCTCCTGTCCAGGACAGGGTGAACATTTGACCTTACTGTCCCCTGCCTGGCTGAGCCCCTGGTGTCTGACTCTGCCACCCCAGAGCTATCAGGGTCTCCTACCATGTGGACACCGCCTTGCCTGCACTGGCACCTCCTGTCAAAATGCAGTTCCCCAGGTTCCACCCCAAACCACAGAATGGGAATCTCTGGGAGGGGTGCCTAGGAATCTGCATCCTTTAAAAGCTCACCAGATCACTCTGATGACCCTGGAGTGTGAGCACCCCTGCCGTGGGCCGTCAGCGGGGCTTCAGGGATGATCGTCCCAAACACATTTCTCTGGGTGACGCAGGCAGCATTGGCGCAGGAGGCATGGGGAGGACAGTCGTCAGCACACCAGCTGCCATGCCCAGTTTCCATGCCCTCCCCGCAGACTCTGTCCTTGGATCCTGGGGCATGCCGCTAAAAGGGGCCTGGCCTTTGGGACTGATCATTTTGAGGTTCTTTTACAAAGAAATGGGGAGAAGAAATAGCTGGGCTTCCCTCAGATCTTTTTAATGTGCAATATTTTTCATTCAAGACCAGCTCTTGTCGTATGAGGCTCCTTCCATTACCTTTCTTGGGCTGAATACAAAACAAATGCAGCCATATTCAAGTTTTGCCAAGGAAGTGGAAAACTCTGAATGGCATTTTAAGATCCTCAAGCTTTGCTGAACTTCCTTTCTCAATGAAAAGAAGGATGGTTACTAGCCCAAGCCAGCACCCCAGCCACCCATCCAGGAGGTTGGCTCCTTTTGCCCAGTTCATAGCAGCTCAGTCCCTACCAAATGAATTCTTGGTGCTGGGAAGTGACCTCTCTTTATTCCTGAAAGCCAGTGCCCTGTCTGTTTGCCATAGAGAATCCCCAAGGAGCAAGAAAGATGACAGGAGCGTGGCTGCCGTGTTTCTAGGTCATGAGTGCTCCAGTGATACCGTCACAGCACCTGCGCATGGACTCTATGATAACTTGAGTCTTCCGTCACGTTCGTCACCGGCCCTCCCTGAGTGCCCAGAGGAGATGGGGGCAGAGTCGCTTGGCCTACTAAAGCCTCCTGTTCCTTCTGGCTCATGCATTGCTTTGTGGCAAGAGAAAGGAAGTCTTCAGAACAGTGCCTGGGAATCAGCCCTTCTCCCTACCAAGTCCCCAAATCCTGTCCCTTCCCCGCCTCGCTCCTCCTCCAACCTCGGTTTCTATAGCCACATTTTTTTTAAGACAAGATCTCATTGTGTTGCCCAGGATGAAGTGCAGTGGCATGATTCTAGCTCACTGAAGCCTTGAACTCCTGGGCCCAAGCTGTCCTCCTGCCTCAGCCTCCCAGGTAGCTGGGACCATAGGCATGCACCACCATACTCAGCTAACTTTTAAAATTTTTTATAGAGACGGGGGTCTCAGTATGTTGTCCGGGCTGGCTCAAACTCCTGGGCCCAAGCTATCCTCCTGCCTCAGCCTCCCAAAGTGCTGAGATTACAGGCATGAGCCACTATCCCTGGCCTATAGCAGTATTTTTTTTTTTTTTTGAGGCATAGTTTCACTCTTGTTGTCCAGGCTGGAGTGCAATGTCACGATCTCAGCTCACCACAACCTCTGCCTCCCAGGTGACCTCAGGCTCCAGAGTAGTTGGGATTACAGGCATGCGCCACTATGCCCGGCTAATTTTGTATTTTGAGTAAAGACGGCGTTTCTCCATGTTGGTCAGGCTGGTCTTGAACTCTCAGCCTCAGGTGATCCGCTCGCCTCAGCCTCCCAAAGTTCTGGGATGACAGGCATGAGCCACCATGCCTGGCCAGCGGTCATTTTTTAAAAGATATTTTAAAATTAAAAACAAACAATACTTTCTGCTCATCCGCCTGTCCAGGATAAAGTATATTTGGACAGTGAATGGATTTGACTCTCTTTAATGCATTTGAGCTCATCACGTAAGAGGCTTTCTGGCTCTAGGTGTGACATTTTTTTCACCATCCGTTCAATGACTTCGTGCCTTTGAGGTGAGACGTGGGGTCTCTTAGAAGTGTCTCTGCTTCCACATTTCAAGAGATAAGCTAGTGGACAGAGGTGGTCTCTGCCATGGTCACCGTGATGACCTGGAAGTGTTTATTGAGTCCCTCGGGGACCCCCAGAATAGCACCCAGAATAGCAAGAAGACCCAATCCCTGCCTTGCAGAGGATGCACTCACCCCCACAGCAACTCATTCTAGCCTCTTCCTTGGCCAGAAACCCCAGATTCTAGGGCTGCTCGCTCTTGCTGTGTTCTGCGCTGCCACAGGAGGCTTCCTGAAAGGCATTGCTCGGAGGGGCGGGGGCAGGGAGGCCTAGCCTGCTCCACAGACACAGCTGAGCAGCCTGGGTCAAACACACCAGCAAGCAGCTGCTGAGACAAATGGTGGTGGGAAGTACTGGGGACACACACAGCTTTGATTGACAGCACAAGAAGGATGGGGCTGCCTGACTCAGAGCCCAGGTGAGCCCCTGGGGATACCGAGGCCTCCCCTCCCTCAAGCCGGGACGTCTCCATGACTCCCCCAGGAGCCCGGCCCCACTGTGGAAATCCCTCCCCTTCCTCTACACCCTGTCCTTTCTCCAAAGGCTCGAGTCATCAGTTCCAGCTACCCATCAACTTTCCCACTGAGCCACTGCCCTCAAAACGGAGAGGGCACCACGGCCTCCTTGAGCCTGGCATCCCAGGTCTTGCCAAAGGGGACAGCAGCTTCCTGGATAATTGGAAATCTCTGAGAAGAAGAGGAAATGCCTGAGTGACATTCAGCTGTCCTCTGGGGTCCCCTGGTGTGCATGCACGTCCTTCTGAATACTGCACGTCCAAGAGGTGGTCTCCCATTGTCATCACTCGACACTCTAAGACAGGATCTTCGAGCTTTTTAGCCCTGGCAATGGAAAGGTAGTGAGCATAAAATCTATGCGTTTGGAAGTGACATGGCTGTGTGAATTATGAACACAGATAGCTTCCATCTTCCTGATCACAACAGACCACAACTGCAAAGCCCCCTCTCCCAGAGACCCCTTCTGCACCTGCCCTCCCCACCCTCCATCCAGCTGTGGAAGCTCAGACGTGTACAAGTCAATTCCTGCACAGGGCTGGGGTGTCTCACCTGGCCTAAATTTAAAGGCTCGTGCCGGAGACAGTGATTGAAATCATCTGAAAAGCCAGCTCTCCCTGGCAGAGAAAGACACTTCCCCCAAAGCAGAGTCTAGATGTCTTTCCCCCGTCCATCAAGAAGTCATTTTTGTAACGGTCCCGAAGCGAGTGTTCTCAATTAGAAGAGTTTAGTGGCTGTTGGTGTTGTTAAAATAATAATAATCCTTCTAGCATCCAAAGGCTTCTTATTTTTTTCAGGGAGATTTGGACATTGATGGATAGAAACTTCCATTGCGGTGGTCACTCCCGAAGGCAGCGGCCATTCTCCCGCTGCTCTAACTCTGTGCGTTCCGTCTACCATGTCAGTGCCGTGGGGTCTAGATTGAACCACTGTTGTTGTTTTTTAAAGAGAAATAAATCCTTTAATGGAAATAGCATGGCATCCCTCTCTTGCTGCTGAGCTCTTGTTCTGTTTCTTCTGTATACAACAGCTGTCCCCAAGATGCCTGTGGCCTTTGGGTTAACCCTTTCCTAAGGTTGACAATGAAACCCACCTAAACCCAGCCCCCACACTGACCATGCTTTGAACTCCCCACAGATGGCCCAACTCCAGTGGGCAGGGTCCAAGAAAACCTGAATTCTTACCAGACCATCGGCTTCGGATCTCAAACCTAGCAGATGATTCTAGAAGTGCTCCAGCCACTTGGCACCAAGGAGGAACTGGGTGACAAGGGCTTGAGTCAGTGCCAGCACCATGACAGCAAACGGGGCATTTGCAGGTCCTACCTGCCCGGTCTTATACAGAAGAGGTGGGCTCTGCAGAGTGTCTGGGGCTGGAAAGTGGGGTAGCCAGTGAGGCATAGCGGCCCTTGGACCTCAGAACTGGGATTCCCAATCTGGGACCCAGGACCTCTTCTGTTTCCCTCCACCTGCTTGCCTTAGCTCTTAGAATGAGCAGGGCTTACTCTGAGATGTTTATTTTAAAAATAAAGGTAAAAATAAATTTTAAAAAAAACCAATAAATAGAATGAGCAGGGCTTGGACTTAGCCGACACGCTACCAAGGATATGACCTTGAACAAGCCACTCTGAGCCTCGGTGTCTTCATCTGTAAATGGGATCACACCTAAGTGACGGGGCTGCTGGGAACTCATGTGACACCCAGCACAGAGGTCTTGGCCTTGAGTAGGGGCCTGGCCTTGACCTCTCATTCATTCACACCCAGCCCTGCCACACTCATTCCCAGCAGGCACTCGGTCAGAGGAGGAGGACTCCTGATCTGGGAATTAAGATGTGAGGCTTGTTTCTGCCCTGACTCTAACACAAGGCCTGAGTCCCTCGAACATCTCGGGCAGAAGAGTGGAATTGCAGGCATTGCTTCCCCACGGCTCCCAGAAGCCCTCACCTTTCCTAATTAGAGAAGGAGGCTGGGGAGGAATCTGCTTACTGGGGGACTGTGCAGCATTGGACAGAGAGAAAGAGGGGCCGGCTGGTAATAAGGGTGGGATGAGGAAGGGGCTCTCCCAGGATGGGGTCAGCTGAAGAGTGGAGGAAACTCATGGCCAAGGATTTGCCAATCATGCAGGAAGACTTCAAAGGGAGAAGATGAAGGGTGAGGCAGGAAGTGCTCTGACCTCAGAACAGGGACGGGGAGGACCTCTCCACAGGGCCCAGTTCTGAGTCTGGGGTATTCTCTCACCACTCCAGAACCTCCGTAGCCCAAGCCAGCCTCCAGGCAGACAGAAGCTGCCGTCTCTCCTGGGACAGACAGGGTGTCAGGGTCTAGCCCCACGGCTGCGGCCCCCCTCACCATTTATACTGCCCTGCCCAGCAGCTTTGGCCCCTTCCCGGGCAGATGGGGTGAGCTGGGCAGAGGAGACCCGGCCTCTCACCACTTCCACACTTTCCAGGCCCCTGCCCCACCTGTCCATGCCAGACAACCGTGGATTTGGTGAAGGAACCAAAAGAGCCTCCATCTAACCCATTTTCAGGAAAGGCTCAAAGCCAGCGTATTCCGGGCCCCAGTGAGCTCCAGGCCACAGCCCCTCTGGAAGGGGGTCCTTAAGGACTGTGTGGATTCACCTGCCATCCCCAGAGACTGCGAAGAGGAGGGAGAGCTGGGGCCCTGGGAGCAGGCCCTTGAGCCACAGCATGGCAGGCAGGGCTCCTGGTACCACTTTGCTCAGCAGTTTCCCCAAGCCAACATTGCCCAGGCCTGGCCGGTTGTCACGAGGCCTTGGCATGGCTGTCTTGGGGGAAAGAGCAGGAACAGCACATTCAGCAGCTCATGGGGTGAGTTCTAGAGTTTGCACTCCAGGGGTGCCAACTACCGGCAGGTAAACCAGAAGGCACGGAAGGCTTGGGGCAGCCCCTCTGATGCTTCAGGAGTTCTGACTCACTTGGCAACTTTGATAAACTAGAATTTGATTTGGCGGGTCTGGGGTCAGGGACAGTAGCACTTCTAAGTGCTCCTGGCTGAAGCCACTGGTCCTCGGATAACACTTTGAGCAGAGGGGCCTTAGAAAGCCCCAAGCCTAGCTCACACCTAATCCCAGCACTTTGGGAGGTCAAGGTGGGCAGATCAACTGAGGTCAGGAGTTCAGGACCAGCCTGGCCAACATGGTGGAACCCCATCTCTACTAAAAATGCAAAAATTAGCTGCGTGTGGTGGTGTGCACCTGTAATCCCAGCTACTCGGGAGGCTGAGACAGGAGAATCACTTGAAGCCTGGAGGCAGAGGTTGCAGTGAGCTGAAATCACACCCAAGCTGGAGTGCAGTGGTGCGATCTCGGTCCACTGCAACCTCTGCCTCCTGGGTTACAGCAATTCTCCCTCAGCCTCCCAAGTAGCTAGGATTACAGGTACACACCACCACACCCGGCTGATTTTTTTATATTTTAGTAGAGATGGGTTTTCGCCACGTTTCCCAGGCTGGTCTCCTGAGCTCAGGCAATCCACCTGCCTCAGCCTCCCAAAGTGCTAGGATTGCAAGGGTGAGCCAGCACGCCCGGCTGGCTACCAGTGTTCTTAAACAAAAGGAAAGAGGGTCAGACATGGAATCCTGTTGTCATATTTTTAAACGAAAAGATAAACCAAGAAAAAGAAAAAAAGTTATCTATAGGGAGAGGGAAGCCATCAGGGGAGGAGGAGAGTGCGGGACAGATATAAAAGCCAGTCTGCTCAGAAATGTGCCTTGTCTTACAGATTTGACTTTGCAAGCATGTATCAAATAAAATACAGATCTAGACTCAGTGGGGAAAGACCTATTAGAAGGACTTTTGGAAGGGAGGAAAGGGATTACTGCAACAGGGGCTGGGATGGAGACCACTGCAAAATGGAGGTGGCTTTACCATGTCATCTGCAAGGGTCTCGAGGATCAGGTGAAAAAACAATCTCTTTTGTAGAGAGAACAAGGCTAGAAAGAGCCAGATGTGGCAAGTGGGAAGAAAGGGTGCCGTGATCAGATAAACATCAGAAAATGTCACCCTGAGGTGGCCTCTGCTCTGGAGGGGCTGCCTATAGTCTCAGCCTAAGAGTTGGTCAAAGTTCAGGGTCCAGGAGGAAGGAGTGAAACTCTGGGGAAGGTCGCTCTTGTCGCCCAGGCTGGAGTGCAATGGCACGATCTCAGCTCACTGCAACCTCTGCCTCCCAGGTTCAAGCGATTCTCCTGCCTCAGCCTCCCGAGAAGCTGGGATTACAGGTGCCCGCCACCAAGCCTGGCTAATTGTTGTATTTTTACTAGAGACGGGGTTTCGCCATGTTGGCCAGGCTGGTCTCGAACTCCTGACCTCAAGTGATCCGCCCGCCTCAGCCTCCCAAAGTGCTGAGATTACAGGGATGAGCCACTGTGCCCAGTCTGGGTTCCCAGTTTTAACTGAGCATCAGACTCAACTCATCTCTAGCTTCTCCAGGGGTGCTCTTCACACCAGCAGCCTCTCCTGGGAACTTGTCAGGTGGTGACCCTCAGACTTCTGAATCAGGATCTACCATTTAACCAGATCCTGCCCCAAAGCACATTCAACATTTAGATTCTCAGGTTCTGCTCCTGGGAGTTCACGGTGGCCCAGAAACCAACCACACTCCCGAGGCGGCCAAGAAACTGACCAGCAGTGGGGGCTTTGGTTGAAACTTCCCTGCTGGACACCATCCTCCTGGGCTCCTTGGGGAAAGCCCAGAGATGGGCAGCTGGAGTTCCAGTTGTTACTTGTGGGAAGTAGAAAAGTTTCCTTTTAAAGTTTCCTTTCTTGTTGAAGAATAAGTGTGCTAATAACTTTGTTAAGCCCTATCCTATGTAGCTGTTAAACATGCTGTGCTTACAGGCACATAGTATATTCTACGTCCTTGGTACTTTAACCAAAATATCTGTGCTGGATGTGCTCACAGGCATGTCCCAGCTCCCCATTGCTTTTATCTGTTTAAAAAAGTTTTAAGTTATTAGCCAATTGGGTTTTAGTTTAAATTGTGAGGTCTGGCTCCAGCCAACAGAGATGAGACACAACAGTAAGGACGACCCCAAATGAGTAAGGGATACGTTTATGTGTTTTCCTTTGTTCATTGTACTCTCGTGGCACAATGGCTAGTGAGAGTACCCTTCCTGCATCCAGAAAGTAAAAATTGCATTGCTGAAAGATCCTTTGTCTCAGTGCTGATTTTTCTTCGCGGCACCAACCATCTATTTCCAACATTACTACGTGGTGCCTGGATTGGGAGGAGAGAGGCTCCTTTGCCTCTGCTTGGTTAGGGGCTTTAATGGCCCTACTGTCTCAGCTTTATGGAGTGTTCTTTGGAAGTTGTAGGTGACCATTCTCCTGCTGTTGAGGTCTCTGTCAGGCAGGTTGCTGCCTGCCCTGCCATCAGTCCCAGAGCTGTTCTGTCTTCACCGAGTCTCTTCATCATGAGTGCAATGAGCTTCAGAGAAAAGGAAATGTATTGGAGTTTCACTTGGAACTCTAGGGCAGGAAGTGGCCTCGCAGCCTGGGGAGAACTGACTGGCCCTCTTTCTCATCTCTCTTGGGTCCACACCATCGATCGATTGGCCTCTCGAGTTTCTCCTTCGTCCTGCCTCTGGGAATGGCTTTTCCTGCTTCCCAGCACACGCGATGGCCCCACATCTCACCTGCCCTCAGCTCCCAAGTTTACATCCTCTAGAGCCACCTGGGAAGGTGCCCCGCATTTCTCCATGGAGTCAGCCATGGCCAGCAGAGCAGGGTGGGATGGGCACTCACCCTGGGACAGCAGGCACATCTCAGGAGACTGAGGGGGCTGCACAGAGATGGGGAACCATGAAGACTCCTGGGATAGCAGGAAGGAGGGGTGCCCCCCACTTGCCTCAGTCAGAGGCAGGAGAGAACAGCAAATCCGACTACTCCCTGGCTTCCCCATGCACCCTCGCAGGGGGGGCAGGCCAGCTAGCACGCCCAAGTGAGGGCTGAGAAAACAAGATACGGCCCCAAGACCACTGGCTTCTACATGGCAGAAGTCAGCCCTGGTATCCAAGGCAGGGCCTGGAAGGGAGTGAGAGGACAGAACAGGGCAAAGGAGGAAGGATGGACGGGCTAGGGGAGCACAGGGTGTGCTTCATGGTCTTGAGCGAGGCCCAGGTTCTCAAGCCTACTGCTCACCACAATCACCTGAAGAATTTGCAAAACTAGGCTGGTGACCCCGCTGGACACCATTAAGTCAGAACATGTAGGGGTGGGCTCAGCTGCAGTGTTTCAGTCTCAGCGCCTCTGCTGTAAAACGGGGACAATAACAGGCACCCCCACAAGGTTGTTGTGGGGATTTAATGAGGTGACCTGGCAGGAGCCCTTCCCTCGGGGCCTGGAGGGGTAAGTGCTGAGAAACAGTGGCTCTGTGTCCGTGGTCTCGAGGGAGGTTATAGCAGCCACCTGGCAAGGTGGGCAGGGGCACCCACTATGGAGAAGGGCACACTGACCTGGTTGCCTGAGTGACTCACTCAAGGCCACACACGGAGGAAGCTGCAGGCGAGGCTGTGGACCTGGGGCCCTGTGGCTGCGAAGTGTGACAGACCCACCGCAGTCTATCATGTTGCTGTTCACTTGGGGTGGCTGGTAAAATATTAAAGATACTAAATTTTAGGAAAAGTTATAGATTAGTCTCAAACCTTTTGGAAGGCCACGAGGTTTTATTGGGGCAGGCTGAAGGCGGCTGGTCCATTAAGTTAGGGAGAAAATAGGGATGAGGCTTTCCCAATTAAGTCTGTTTACCCCACATCCCTTTGTCTCCACTCTGCTTACTCATGTAAACGTTGTGCTGGGTGGTCATCTCAGCAGGAGATCAAAGGAGAATTACTGGTTAATAGTGTTTACTCTGGGCCCAGAACCTAAAGCTTTTATCATTTGTGTAGCCACTCTTTTAACCATGTTAATTATCCACAAGTGTGTTAATTTAGAACCTCTGTTGTAAAATCTGGAGGGAATAAATGTGTGAATGGACACATTTATTGATTGGTTGCATTTCGTCCTCTGAGAGCAGCCAACAGCCATCCCTAGCCTACTTGTATCACTTTAATGGTGTGAGAGTGCATTCCTTCATCCATCATTGAGTCTGGGTCTGCAGGCCGGACTTCCGCAGGAGGTGACTGATGTCTCAGGTGGTGACCCTGATGTGATCGGGGACACACTCCCAAAGTACTGGGCTTACAGGCACAAGCCACCACACCCAGCCATTTGTAATGTTTTATTAATGTACTATATGCCAGTATGATATAAGTCAAAGAGTGCTACAGTTCACAAACCACCTTTCCCCACCTGCCAGTCCTACCCTCTAGCCCTGCCAACATCTGGATTTTATACTTCTGGCCTTTAGAACTGTGAGGTCATGAACAGGCACTGTTTTAAGCCACTGTGCTTGTGGTAATTTGTTACAGCAGCCACAGGAAACTAATACAACATCCCTTTTTTTAAAAAAAAAAAAAAAAGAAAAGAAAATAATTTATTTTATAAGCTCAACATTTCATAAGTCCTCAGATTTCCCTTGTTTATTTCCCTTTGGGCTTTGTGGGTTGTCAGTAAAGTTCTGTTGGAAAACCCTGCCAGCGTTCTTGAAGCCAAAAGAAACACAGAAGCAGGAGCTGGTTTTGCCCACGCTCAGCCAGGGAGAAGAAAGATCAGGGATAGTGTGGGGCTGAAGTGGGCACTTTGAGCCAAGAGAGCAGGTTAAGACCAGGCTCTGCAACCAACAGGTGCCATGACCTCGGAAAATTTATTCACATTCCCTGAAACTAGATCTCTTCATCTGTAAAATTCACTAACATTCACTCCACAAATGGTTTGTTAATCTCTTTCCTACATGCCAGCCACTGTTCCTGGCCCCAGAGACACAGCAATGCATAAACAAGGCAAAAGTCCCTGCTCTCGTGGAGCTGGCATTATGCAGGGGTGAGGGGAGAAAACAAACAAAACACATAAATAAATATATAGTATGTTTGTCAAAAATGCCAAGGAAAAATCAATAAAGCAGGGAGAAACAAGTGTCCTTCAGTAGGTGAATGGTTAACTAGCCTGTGGTCCATCCACACCATGGAATACTACTCAGTTAATAAAAAGGTGTGAATTACTGATACACAGCAATGTGGACGGAGGTCAACAGAATTTGCCAAGTGAAAAAAGTCAACCTCAAAATGTCACATATCCTGAGCAACACAGGGAAAGCCTATCTCTAAAAGAAAAAAAAAAGCCAGACATGATGGCATGCACCTGTAGTCCCAGCTGTTCAGAAAGCTGAGGCAGGATGATCACTTGAGCCCAGGAGTTCAAAGGTGCAGTGAGCCACAATGGCAGTACTGCATTCCAGCCTGGGTGCTGGCCAAAAAAAAAAAAAAAGTCACATACCATGATTCTATTTATACTTCATTCTCAGAATGTCAAAGTTTAGAGATAGGGAACAAATTGGAGGTTCCCAGGGGTTAGGGATGCGGTCAGGTGGAGGGAGGTATGACTATAAAGAAGTAGAATGAGAGAGAGATCCAAGATGGCCGATTAACAACAGCTCAGGATTGTAGCTCCCAGTGAAAGCGCAGAGAGCGAGTGGACGCCGCACTTTCAGACGAATTTTTGTTGCCCACAGACTAGGAGATTCCCGGCGGAGGAGCC
>CAUYLG010016012.1:0-98358 GCA_963573385.1 Cacajao melanocephalus
ATGAATTCGTGTCCTTCGTAGGGACATGGATGAACCTGGAAACCATCATTCTCAGCAAACTGACACAAGAACACAAAATCAAACACTGCATGTTCTCACTCATAGACGGGTAATGAACAATAAGAACACATGGACATAGGGAGGGGAGGACTACACACAGGGGTCTGTTGGGGGGGAAATAGGGGAGGGACAGTGGGAGGTGGGGAGGTGGGGAGGTGGGGAGAGATAGCATGGGAAGAAATGCCAGATATAGGTGAAGGGGAGGAAAGCAGCAAATCACACTGCCACATGTGTACCTATTCAACAATCTTGCATGTTCTTCACATGTACCCCAAAACCTAATATACAATAAAAATTTAAAAAATAATAAAATATAATAAAATAAAATAAAAATAAATAAACAAAGTAAAAGTCAATTACTTTTCTTGGACCCATAAGAGAATTGATATAACAAGACAAACCCACATCCCCACAATCTAAAGAGGCAGGCAAATCTACCAATTAAAGACAATGGTAATCAGAGTGGATAAAAAACAAGACCCAGTTATATGTTGTCTACAAGAAACCCACTTTAAAGGTAAAGACTCTGCTATTTTAATAATAGATGTGTGGAGAAAGACACAGTATGCTAACACTAGTCTAAAGGAAACTGGAGTAGCTATATTAATTTTAGAGAGAGCATACTTCAGAACAAGAAATACTATCATGGATAAGGAGGGGCATGATGTAATAATGCATCAATTCTCCATGTCTTTATCATGTATATAGCTGATGAAAGAGTGTCAAAATATGCCAGGCAAAATTTATAGAACTAAAATGAGACATGGGAAAAATTACTATTATAGATTATCCAATATTCCTTTTAAATAATTGATAGTTCAAGCAGGCAGATAATCAATAAAGATACAGTTAACCTGATCAGCACTATCAGTCAACTGGAGCTATTTGACATTTATAAAAATAGCTATTTTATAAATATTTACAAACTAATTGTAGAGTTTACATAGAAGATAAAAGAGCCAGAATAGCTAACAAAATACTGAAGAACAAAACTGAAGGACTTACACCATCCAACTTCAAGACTTACTGTACTGATGGTGAGAAAATAGACCCATAGTTCAAAGGAAAAAAATAAAATAGAAATAGACCCACATAAGTATAGCCAATTCATTTTGGACAAAAGAGAAAAGGCAATTCAAAAAAAGAGATACTTTTTGTCAACAGATAGTACTGGAATAATTTGACATTCATATTTAAAAAAAACAGGCAAAAATGAAAACAAAAAATCCCACAGAATTATTAATTCTAAAAGAAACAAAAGAGAAAATCTAAATGACCTTAAGTACATTGATACATTTATAGGCACAATACCAAAAACATGGTCTATGAAAAGAAATTTACAAACTGGACTGGATCAAAATAAAAATTTACCTGTGAAAAACATTGTTAAGGAAAGAATAAGCCACAGAATGTGAGAAAATACGTGTTTGATAAAGTGCTTGTATTCGAAATATATAAATAACACTTAAAACTCAAAAATAAGCAAACAACCCAGTTAAAGAATAGACAAAAAAATCTGAGCAGACATGTTACCAAAGATAATATAGAGGTGACAAATAAGAATGATGAAAAGGTTCTCAACATCACTTTACATTAGGAGATTGTGAAGTAAAATAGTTTGATATTGGTCAAACAATCTTTTGATCATCATCTCCCCCTTCCTCCCTCCCCACTAACTACTCCAGCCTCTGGTAATCACCATTCTATTTTTTTAATTCTATGAGATCAACTTTTTTAGACTTCATGTATGAGCCTACTCATGCTGCATTTGTCTTTTTATGTCAAGCTTATTTCACTTATCACAAGGTCCTCTAGGTACATCCATGTTGTTGCAAGTGACAGGATTTTATTCTCTTTTACAACTAAATAGAATTCCATTGTATATATTGCAGCACTATTTACATTATTCAAGACATGGAAAGCAAAGGTTTTTGTTGTTGTTGTTTACAGTCTATATCTAATAAAATAATTGCAATATCTCAAATTATTGGAAGTGTATTTCTATTGCCTACTGTATTTGCTGATCCTGGCTAGTGTCTTCTTTATGATGGTTGTTATATTTGATTGCTTGCTAGCTAGCTAAAGTGTTTGAATAATTACTTTGAGACACAGTTCGAGGATGAAAATAAATGTTTCTTTAGAGGATTTTTGTTTTCTTTTGTGAGGCACCAGAACTAGCAGCCTAGGACCAAGGCTGAACTGGTTCTTACCATACTCCAGCTTTATACTCTTCAGAGTATAAAGCCTGTTTTACCAAGAGCCCTCGTCTTGCTAGTAGCTGACTCTAAGTCATACCCTTCTAGCCTGTGAGTATGCAGAGAGTAGTCATACCCTCTATACATTGGTAACTCCTTCTCCCCTCAGCCCCCAGCCTCCTCAAAAGCAGGTGACTGGAGATGGATATGCTGGGAGGGTAGAGGAGTGCAGGTTAGTAAAATGATTGGGTATCAACTTTTGGCGACATTTAACTCTCTCTCTGATCTTAGAGATCCAGCAATGCTTTGCTTTCTGATAAACCTTTTGATCCCTTTTAAAAACCTTTTTAAATTATTTTCAGAAGGGTTGGAGCAAATACTTAGTCTAAACCCAGATGCCAAAAGTCTAATAAGAGTCCTTCTTCCAATGAGTATTTAATCTCTTATTTCAGATTGACACACTATGGACTGCCATTTGGAATCAGTCCTTGGTCCTCCTTCACCTGAAAGTTCCTGTGGGCAGACTCCTTCGTGATCATGCCTTTGTGGGATGAGTAATAGTGTTGCCAGATAAAATACAGGATAGATAGCTAAATTTGAAATTTAGATACAATCAAATATTTAAAAAATATATGGTGCAAATATTGCATGTGACTTACTTATACTTTTAAGTTATTTGCTGTTTATGTGAAAATCAAGTCTAAATGTGTGTCCTTTAATTTTATCTGCTAACTCTGGCAACCTTAGTCATGGCTGGCAGGATAAAAGTTTGCTTCAGTAAGAAGTGTGTTTTTAGCAACTCCAGAAGTTAAACACTATAAGCTTGTTACAGCAAGTAGAGTGATATTCAGTTACAGCATATGTTTAGGCACCTCAGTAATGTTTGCTTTAAATGGAATCATAGAATCTCAGCATATGAACTTAGAAAATAAACTAATACAAACTATTCTCATAAATATACCATTTTAAGAACTAGATTTTTGGGGGGTTCTGAGTAAAGACAAAGTAGAGATATTATGAAAGTATTGACATTTGTTAATGCTCCATTAATTAAAAGCATTCCATGTTATTTCTGGAAAAATGATATTGAACCAGATTGGGAAGTAAACAACAGTAAAAGGACTTCAGCAAATTATCAAAGGAATCAATTATAGGAACCCAAATCTTCCCTCAAACCTCTTATCATTTAAAACACTGAAAAAGAATGCTACCTGGTAGGAACAATTCATTTAAAATTTCCAGTTGTGTTTGGTGTCTTGTGTCAACTTTTTTGCAAAACATTTGCTTTTCTAAACATGGTCAAAATTTTATATCCGTTATTGAAACTATCTTACATAGCAATGTAACATCTGCCAATCAAATGATCATTTTCTCGAAGAGATATGCACATACAAAAATAATAATTTACTAATTATACCACAGTAGTGTCATTTTGTGATATATGAGCTAATACAATTTCAATATATTATTTAAATTTAAGATGATAGCTTAATAATTTTTAAAATCTGTTTCCTTTGTATTTTAAATGTGTTTATTTTAAACCTTGAATTCTTTCCTTTAGTCTCTCTTTTACCACATGCATGAAGTAATTTTTCTACCAAAAGACTCTAACCCCTCATTCATTTTGCCTTTGCACTTACCACTACAGCCTTCATCTTTGCATAGCATCAAATTAAACATCTTTGCAGCTGGTCTCCGTGTCCAGATCACTTAAGGCAGATCGTTAACAAAAAGAGCCAAAACCCAGAAAGCTTTGGACTATCCTCAAAAATTTTTAAAAGTCTGCCAGACTTCCTTTAAAACATATTTTGCTTTATGTTTTAGAAAGTTCTTTTTCTATTGCCATGTTTGCCCTTAACAATCCAATTACCGATATCCCATTTCTTTGTATAAAGTAATTGTTTATAACGAAGTTTAAACAGAGAGTAAAAGAGAGCTCAAAAGAAACATAGGCTTAATTTCAGTCCAATTCCTGCTTCAAGTTTTTTTTTTTCCAGCTCACAAAAAACTAATTATTCTTCAGTGAATGAAGAAGGAAAGTCTGGGTATTTTTGTTCTCAAGTATCAGTGCTTGATTATCCCTAAAAAATTGCAATGTCTCTAAAATACATTCAAGATAACACTATCTGAGGCTATATTCATTAAGATATACGTTTCAGCTACCATAAAAACGTTGCAAATATTATAATAGTTGCTATGGTTTAAATGTGTCTTCCAAAGCTTGTGTGTTGGAATCTTAATCCCCAATGCAATTGTGTTAAGAGGTGAGAACTTTAAGTGATGATTAGACCATGAGTTGAATTAATACCATCATTGTAGGGGTGGTTTTGTTATATCAGATGTGGCTTACTGATGAAATAAAGAGTTTGGCCTCTGTCCCTCTCTCTCTCTCTCTCTCTCTCTCTCTTTCTCTCTCTCTCTCTCTCTCTCTCTCACACACACACACACACACACACACACTCTTTCTCTCTCTCTTTTTCTCTCTCATTCTTTCTTGCCCTGCTGCCCTTCCACCAAAGGATAATGCAGCAAGAAGGCCCTTGCCCGGTGTGACCCTTTAATCTTGGACTTCCCACTCTCCAGAACTATGAGCCAAATAAATTTTTGTTCCCTGTTCCTAGATAATCTGTTCTCGCAGCACAAAATAGACTAAGACAATAGCTTAAGGAAAATATATTTTTCTTTCCTTTCGAAATGAAGGGAAGTAGCCCATACCTAATATTAACTGCACATTATCAGCAAGCTCAGGTCCTTCCCCAGTTTGCTCTACCATCCTCAAAATATTCTGTTCCCAAAGGGCTTTGACAGCTCTCACTACCATATAGAGATCTCAGCAACCGAGAAGATAAAATGGGCAAGGAGAGGACAAGTTCTTTTACTTTAAGGGCTGAATCCAGAAGTTATAGCTTTACTGCTCATATATCATTGACCAGAACCTAATCATGTGGATAAACTTAGTTACAATGAGTCTGGGAATGTCTTCAGCTTGGTAATCATTTGCACAACAAAAAATTAAGTTATTCTGTAATAAAGGGTAAAGGGAAGTGGATATTGGAAGATAATAAGCAATCCCTAATATGGTAACCATATGTATTTACTTCATTTGTTTAAATTTATCAAATATTTATTATTTATTTATGTGCCTGGTATAGTGCCAAATAGTTGAAAAAACACGGATCAACAAAATACATTCTTATTCCCAAATAAATATTGTGTCTGTCCTGTCAGTGAAACAAAAACTCAAATAAAAATGCAAATAAATTATGTTATGGACTAAATTGTATATTAAGAGATTATAATGGTAGAGTACATAGAGTTTTGAAGGAAGAGTAAGATTAGCCAAGAGAAGAAAAGAGAATAAGGTATTCATGGCAGACAGATCAGAAGTTAATTATTTGAGAAGAAAAATTAGTTTGACTTACTTAAGAACTTAAAGGTTAGTGAGAGCAATAGCAAGAGTATCAAGATGATGATATAAAACTTTTCTTATGTTTTCATTTGGCATATACACTAATCAAGTGAAGCAAGTGGGTTAAAACATGGATTAAAGCAAAGAGATTAAAGATCAAATTGAAATGTTCTCTCCTTTCCTGGCATAATCTGTCACCAAATAACCTACATATTTTGTTCTCTTAATATATCAGTGATGTATATTAATCATATAAGTATATATACCCATACACACAAACCAGTAAAAATATAATAACGGTTGCAATTTCCAAAATAAATTATGTACATGAAAGTTTGAATAGATTTATTATTTAAATACATTTAAAAAGATATGTTACATCAACAATTAGCCAAATTTGTAATTTCAAAAAAATCAAACTAATTAATAATTAAATAAAGGATAATCATATTATAATATTATGACAGCTTAGCTGAAAAAAAATCACCTTTTAATGTATATACGGTACAGCAATGCTTGTTAGATCCAAAGACATATAATACATGTGGCTATGAATGCAGAGTTTCTTATTAATCCCCTGGGATATAACGGAATATTTCGTCCTCATGAAAACATCTTGAAGTGGTAATTTACTGTTCCCACTGAAGCTATAAAGAAAAGGTGCAAAATCCAATTCCATATAAGCGGAAGAATCGAGATAATACAACTAATTTAAAGTGAAGAGAACATCTTTAAATGCTCTCTTCAACAATCTAAATGTGGTTTAATTCCCATCCAGCAGGAATCATTGTAATGAAAATATTCAAGACTATTTGCAAAGAAAAGCTTAAATGATCTGAGCACAACTTGTTAAAACTTCTCAAAGTGAGGTATCAAAATGTATAGAAACATTTGAAAACCTAACTTTTAAATCCTCAACATATTTCTGTAAAACTATTTAATGATCGTATTTCTAAGATTGATTTTCCTTTCTTTTATTATTTTTAGATTTATTGCTTTCACCAAAGCTAAGAAGAAAATATACAGAATCCAATCCTATTTAAGGAGAGATTTTATTGTCCATAGACTGATATATCAGGATGGTATGTATTTTTAAAATTATGAATATATTAAATTTATAATCTTGGCAGTTCACATTCCTAAATCTGGTTGCATATAAAAATGTAAACAGAAAATATTAATGCAAGAATGCAAAAGCAATGAGGTTCTTCCAGCTTCTATTGTCACCTCTTCAATCTTGACTATATGTTAGCTCTGTCTCCATTTCACGTAACTAAACCTTTTTCTTCCTAAGGATAACATTGAACATACAATTTTAATAAATGACATCTGTTTTCCCTTTTATTCCCCAATTTCACAAAGACTTCTAAGCTTTTGAAATGTGTGTGTACCTAGGATCTGGAGATCAAAGGCATGAGAAGATATGCTTCTAATATTTATTAGATTTAATTGCTTAATAACCATTTTGGATGAATACAGAACAAATTGCTTTCTTATTGACTAATTTATTTTAATTGCCCAACTTTAAAATTACACGATATCTTTAAAAAAATGTTTAAATAAGAAAACTTAAAAAGGTACTTTTAACGTTTATGCAACACATCATACTATTTTTAAAATTTAGTATACAAGATATTATTCAATAAATTAGTCTTCCTTCAAGTTGATCTGAATGTGTTCATCTTTATGCATGTACTAATATATAAAAAATTACATAGTAATCTCTTGGTATCCATGGGGGATGTCTTCTCCTGGAACCCCTGAGGATACCAAAATTTATGGATGTTCAAGTCCCTTGTGTAAAATTTTGTAGTATTTGTATATAACATATGCATATTCTCCTATATACTTTCCATCATTTCTAGATTACTGATAATACCAAATGCAATGTAAATGTTATCTACATAGTTGTTACACTGTATTGTTTGGGAAATCATAACAAGAAAAAAACTCTGCATGTTTAATACAGATGCCATACATTTTTTAAAATATATTTTTGATCCCTGGTTGGTTAAACCCAACAGATATGGAGGGCCAACTATTTATTACAAAAGTATTGAAAGCAGTAGTAGTTATCAATGAGTGGTTAACTAATTGAGTAATGTTTTTAATAATTACTTAATGTAGCCTAAATACCATGTTTCATCAATTCTAATATGCAGATTCTTTCACATTTTAACATCTCTGCAATTGGGAGTATCCCAAATTAAGACAGATGATAGCTTAGATTTGATTAATTATAATAAATGAAATGAACAAACTTTTTTTCAAGACAAAGGTAGATGTAACACTTCATAATAAATATCTCTGAAAATTATCCATTCAAATTACTTTGTTTATAAAATTTCTGTTAACATAAAAATATTAAAGCCAACTGCAATAACTTATTATTCACACCATTTTAAATGCCAAAAGTGTACTTAAAATCTGACATATATTACAATCAGTATTTCCAATTAATGGAATACAGGAGTGATACATAATTTAAAACACTTGAACTTTTATAGAGTAATGGGATACAGATTGTAAAGCACATTTATATATGTTATAATCACACACAGGTTTTATTGTGGTAAGAAAATACATAAAATTGTGAATCATTTGTAAAAAGCATAACTTCCTTAAGAATTCCATGTTTTCTTATATACTTCTACCCTATTATATTGGCTGAAAACGGAAATCAAGGACTCCTTCAGACATACTTACCAGTGATTTTATGATACATATATTTACTCATTGTAACATGGTGAAAAACACATGCCATGCCATTCTCATAATTTTTGTTTAAACAAGTATTGATATTGACTAATTGTTACTGCACACGTGTATTCAATGTAGTATTGTGCTACACAAACTTCTAAAAAATAAGTAAGATACAGTCATGATAAGCCCTTATGTTGCCCAATGTAGATAAATAGCATAAAAGTGTAGTAGATTACAACTATCAAAATATAAATAGAATGTTATAAAAATCTTAAATGGAGATCCAATAGAGGAAGAAGTGGAATCTCTTTAGTAAACTAAGGAAATGTTTTTAGAGACTGTAATATTTCAGTAGAGGCTTAAAAAGTAAGTAGACACGAATCATGGGAGGAAGGGAGAAAATTTGTACTAGAAGGGCACGAACCATAAGCAGGGTCACAAAAACGATAAGATCATTCTTGTTCAACAAACCAAAATTTGCTCAGTGTTGCTAAGACATGAAATGAAACTAGGGAACCTGTAGAACATGTAACGGTACAGAGGACCTGTTACGAGCACCCTGCATGTGATGCTGAGGAACTGGCATGGCAGATGTAGACAAAAATATAGGTGAAGAGAAATGCCAAGATAGTGCAAGATAAAAGATGTCAAGGGAGGGATTATTTGAAGGGGAGGGTGATATTATCAAATGCTGCAGAAAAAATAATTGAGACTATGTATATCTGAAAAAAAGGTCACTGGCTTATAATGTCAGTGTTCTCTTACAGAATAATGATGGTGGAATATTTAATACAAGGGATAATAGAGTGAGAAACTGTCAATAGAGCATATAAAGGACTCAAGAAATTTGGAAAAGGAAAAATGGCTAAATCTTACATTTCCTCATTTCTTATTATTTTGTTGATGGACTGTTATTAAGAATACCAGCATCCTATAAAAAATAATACTAAGTTATATCTCTCAGTCCTACCAGTGGTTCATTGATGACAAAAAAAAACAACAATTTGTACTTTGCTTTGATAATTATTATATAATTTCTTCAGCACTAAAGAAGCTGTAAAGCAGGTAATTGTGCTTGCCTGTAGGATAAGATGTAAAAATAGTCAGCAAATGATAGTAGTTAAATTTGACCAATTTGCAACTATACAACTGCCGAATATTTGCCATTTTTTAAAATAAAATATGTGATAACAAATAAAGTAGTAAAGGCTTATTATAGTAAAAGAAAAATAGATGAAAATAGTAGGACAAAAACACTCACAATTTAAACATTCAGAGAACACTTTTAATATTTGCCAGTTACAGCCTATCAGTTGAAGAGAAGAATAAGCATGTAGACATTTTAGGATCCCACCTATGTCACTGAACTATTTGTGTCATCTTGTGCAAATTACATGGTTTCCCAAAGCCTCAATTTGTCTATTTGTAAAGCAAAATAGGAATGCATGAGATTGCTGTGAGAATCAATTGAATCATACACATACATTTCCTAACAAAATACTTGACACATACTACTCAACGGATGTTAGCTATGAGTTTATGAATGTGGATGTTTTGTATGCATACTTAGCTCACAGGAAAAAGTGAGGGGATCATATTATTGGGATAAACTAAAACTATAGTTTTGTTTTTACATTAAACTGAAAACATATTTTTACTTTTATATTCATCAAGACAAAGCATTAGCAATGTTTTCTATAAAAAGCCTGATAGTAAATATTTCAGACTTTAAGTGCCATCTGGTCTATATTAGAGCTACTCAACTCTGTCATTGTAACACAAAAAGAGAAACTGATGACACTTAAATGTATTGGTATGGCTATTGTTTAATAAAACTTTATTTGTAAACACCAGCAATGGGTCATATTTGGTCCACATGTTGTAGTGTGCAATTTTCCATCCAGAACATGACATTTTCCTGTTTAAAATTACAGTATTTGTAATATGTTTAGCTAACATCCAAGTCTTGAACATAGAGTATTTGCACACAACTTGTACACATCCTCTCATATACTTTCAATCATCTCTAGAGTACTAATGATACTTAATACAATGTAAATGCTAAGTAAATAGATCTTATACTGCAATTTTTTATTTTACTTTTCCTTGTTAGAGTGTTGCTTTTGTTTATTTTCTAAATATTTTTTTTTACTCACAGCTGATTGAATCCGTGGATGGAGAATGCATAGATATGGAGGGCTGACAGTCCTGATAATTTTTTTTAGTTTTTATTTTAGGTTTGAAGGTACATGTGAAAGTTTATTGCGTAAATAAACCTGTGTCATGGGAGGGGGATTGTTGTACATATGATGACATCACTCAGGTATTAAGCTCAGTACCCAATAGTTATATTTTCTGCTTCTCTCCCTCCCACCCTCATTCCTCAAGTAGACCACAATATCTGTTGTTTCCTTCTTTGTGTTCCTAAGTCCTTATCATTTAGCTCCCACTTAAAGTGGGAACATGTTGTATTTGATTTTCTGTTCCTGCATTAGCTCGCTAAGGATGATAACCACCAGCTCTATCCATGTTCCCACAAAAGACATGATCTTGTTCTTTTTTATGGCTGCATAATATTCCCTAGTGTATTTGTACCACATTTTCTTTATCCATTCTGTTATTGATGTGCATTTAGGGTGATTCCACATCTTTGTTATTGTAAATAGTGCTGCAATCAAAATATGTGTGTTTATGGTAGAATGCTTTATATTCCTCCATATAAACCCAATAATGGGATTGCTGGGTCATATGGTAGTTCCCCTTTTAGCTCTTTGAGGAATCACCATACTCCTTTCCACAATGGTTGAACTAATTTACACTCCCACCATCAGTGTATGAAAATTATCTTTTTTCTACAACCTCACCAGCATCTGTTATTTTTTGACCTTTTAATCATAGCCATTCTGACTAACGTGAGATGATACCGCTTTGTGGTTTTGATTTGTATTTCTCTGATGATCAGTGATATCGAGCTTTTTAAAATATCTGTTATTTTTTTAACCTTTTAGTAATAGCTATTCTGACTAGTGTGAGATAATATCTCATTGTGGTTTTGATTTGCATTTCTCTAATGATCAGTGATATTGAGCTTTTTTTTTCATATGCTTGTTGTTCACATGTATGTCTTCTTCTGAGAAGTATTTGTTCATGTCCTTTGTCCACTTTTTGATGGGGTTGTTTGCCTTTTTATTGTAAATTTCTTTAAGTTCTTATAGATCCTGGATATTAGACCTTTGTCAGATGCATAGTTTGCAAATATTTTCTCCCATTCTGCAGGTTGTCTGTTTACTCTGTTGATAGTTTATTTCTTTTGCTGTAGAGAAGCCCTTTAGTTTAATTATATCCCACTTGTCAATATTTGGTTTTGTTGTGTTTGCTTTTGGTGTATTTGTCATGAAATCTTTTCCCATTCCTACATCCACGATGGTATTGCCTACATTGTCTCATAGGGTTTTATAGCTTTGGGTTTTACATTTAAGTCTTTATTCCATCTTGAGTTGATTTCAGTATATGGTGTAAGGAAGGAGTCCAACTTCAATCTTCTGAATATGCCTAAACAGACCAATAATGAGCCCCCAATTTGAATCAGTAATAAATCACCTACCAGGACCTGGTGGATTCACAGCTGAATTCTACCATATGTAAAAAGAAGAGTTGGTACCATTCCTACAGAAACTATTTTGAAAAACTGAGGAGGAGAGACTTCTTTGCAACTCATTGTATGAGTCCAGCATCATCTTGATGCCAAAAGCTGGCAGAGACACAATACAAAAGAAATTCCAGGCCAATGTCCTTGATGAACATCAGTGAAAAAATACTCAACAAAATACTTGCAACCAAATCTAGCAGCATATCAAAAAGCTAATCCATTATAATCAAGTAGGGTTCATCCCCAGGATGCAAGGTTGGTTCAACATATGAAAATCAATTGGAGTGATTTTTTTATTTCAAATGTAAATGCCATTTGAAAAGCAATTTGTTTACTTGTAATAAAAATGGCTTTATTTTACATTATTATTGAAATTGTTCTTAATAAATTGTAAATTAAAAATAGGAGAAAGAAAAATACTATCTGTAACTCTACTTTTCTACGATAACTCTCTGGAAAGTGTTGTCTTAGAAAGCATGTCTTTTTTTTTTTTTCTTTAAACTGTTTTTATTTTATTTATTTATTTTTTTGGAGACAGGGTTTCACTGTTACTCAGGATGGCCTCAATCTCCTGACCTTGTGATCCACCTGCCTTGGCCTCCCAAAGTGCTGGGATTACAGGTGTGAGCCACCGTGCCTGGCCAGAAAGCATGCCTTTTTCTTGTCTCATTTCTAAATCAACTCCTAGAACAGTGCCCGGAACATGGTGTCCAGTGAAATCATCAGAGGAATAAATAACATTAATTTTAATGATCATTCTTTTGTATATTCCTCAATAAACACATATATACACATAACAGATGCTTTATAATTTAAATTTTAATTTAAAACATTTCCTAGATTACTTTTTGCCTCCAAGCACATTGCTCCCACTTCCCTTCTCACCTAGAGAACACTTACTGTCCAATACTTTTACTCTCCTCCTAAATAGTACAAATAAATTTGGATACTTTAACTTCATTTACATCCTTCTCTACTTATTGCCGGTACATATTATTACTGTTCTTTTGCACAGCTATTGCTCATTTAAATGTACACATGTTCACTGCTTTCTTGCATCTTTATTCCTTTCTGCCTCTCCACAACTTTCAGGGCATTTTTACTTCTTTCTGCCAGTACTGACATGTTGCACAACCTAGCAGGCCCCATTGATATGGAAAACTGCATGAACAGTGCCCCCACAGCAGTGCCACAGCACTCCTGGGTTCACTCTTACTTTTTGCAGTATCAGCTTATTCTGCCGAGGATCTCCTACTTGTCGCATTCTAAGTCTAAATTTCTGTCTTCTCTACTTGTCTCTGCCAAAACTAAACTCCATGTTTAAATACTCTAAAAGTAAGACAACATTTTGTACTCTGGGGCTTGTTTTAACCATCTGGAATTCTGTTTATCCTGAAACTGACTTTGTGAAGATTACGATCTTACCAGCTGTTTGATAATTTTAGTAAGATTGAAACAAGAGGATACTCATAGAATGCTGCAAATTTATTCTGACTTCTCTCTTCTTCCTTCTCCTCCGTCCTTTATACCCTCACTCCCCTACCCTTAACTATTAGTCATTGCTGACAGTTTGGTAGCTTTTTTTTCTTGTTATTTATTAGCTTTTTGATTACAATCAGTTTATCCTTGCAATTAGTTTTTCAGTTGTAGTTCAAGAACATTTATGTACAACTTATAAACTCATATTCACTTTATTACTATTTATTTACATGTTTTTACAAAATATTTTATTGCTAAAATACTATAACAATCTTAATGTAACCGATATCAAAATACCCAAGTCTTACAGAATTGTAACATCAGTTTCCTCTATTTATTAAGAAGTGAATAATACAGGTAAATTTGGAATCCCTAATATGTACCATATAGGTCCAATCCCCATCCTCTACTATCAGAACAGCTATTGTCATTAAATTTGTTATATATCCAGACCAATTTTATTTTACTTTTTACTTTATGTAAGTGTACTCATAAATAATATTTGGCATTATGTTTTGTGGGCATTATATACTATGGAACATTTTTTAGTTCTGTTTTTCTTTGTCACTCAATATTATTTTAGTTTTAGCCATGTTGCTAAATATAAATCTTATTTATTTATTTAAATCACTGTAAAATATTCCACCACCTAAATCTACTATAAAGTATATATTCATTTCCCCATTGGCAACATTTGCAATGTTTATCATTTTTCACTATTATGTGCAACAAGCTTGCAATAAGAAGTCTTCATTTAGGTCTATGCCAGAATTTCTCTTGGACATAAGCCAAGAAGTGAGACTGCTGGGTCATAGAGTATGTGCATTTTCAGCATGTTGAGGTATTGCCAAACTTCTGCCTACAATACTGCCGTCTGCAGTGCAGGAACATCTTGTTTCCCCTTCCTTGCTCTGTCTGACTTAATATTGAATATCTAATGAGTGTGAAACATTTTATTGGGAATCTTTTATGTTAATTATCTTTCAGCTTTTCTCTTCTATGAATAGTCTTATCATAATCTTCAATGTATTTGGGATTTCTGAAGTATTTCCCTCTTATTATACACATTAAAATCCACTGCTCTATCTTAAATGAATCTGAATCCATGCATGATTCTGAACAGTTGGAAAATATTAATTTACTGAATTATACTAATCTTTCCAATGTCAAAGTACTTCATTACACAATGTCAAAAGTAATTAAAATAATAATTACACTCTTAAATGAGCACCAGTAGAAAAGACTTTTGTTGTTGGGAAACTCTTAAACACACAGGGACAGATACGTTTTACTAAAATCTATTTTTCATCTGAAATTGTAAATGTTACATCATTGGCCACAATGGCAGTTGTTTTCCCTGAAAAGACAGGTCTACTTTGTTTGTTTTGAACTTTGTAGATTTGTCTGCCAAATACTCAAGTATGCCTATTAGTCATGTTTTTGAAGTAAAAATTGCTCTCACTTTTAAAGTGGCTAGTTTAGATGGCACATCAGTCACAAAATTGTTTTCTTCAATACAAACATTGTACTTTATCATACAACAGAAGGGTTCTGTGTGTATTTTCAATTTGTCAGGATATTTAAAAGACATGCTTACAGGTTAAGATTTAATACAATTAATATTTTTTTGCTGCTTCATCACAGATATTCTTAAATGAAATTATTCTTATTTATTAATTATCAATATATGACACTGATTAACACAATGACTACAGTTAGAACATCATCACTACAGATATCAGCACATAAAAATAGGCAAATAATGTATTAGAATAGTTATGAAAATGTTTTTAATCCAGTGGATGTCCTATGTAACAATGAAACCTCAGGGGTCTATGACTATCACTCAAGTAGATTGACCAAATCTTTCATTAATTCCCCTATAAGCATACCAAAGTTTTTCAGAGATCACATTTTGAGAAAACTGGTGTAAGTAAGATTATAGAAAAAATATCCCCAGTTTTAAATTGCCTGAAACTTTAATGATTTTTTTTCTTAAAAAATAAAGTACTGATAACTTGAATACCTTGTTTCTAATGGACATTTGCTTAACATTTTTGTTTCTCTCTAAACATTGAGAGAAATTTAGCAGCATAAACAAATCTCCTACTTAAAGGTCCTTAATTTAGGAACCCTACCAACTTGACCCTTTGTTATGTATATTGCCCTTATATATTTTGGGAAAGTTGTGTTCTTTTGTTTTCCAAAACTAGCAAAATAAAATTTTTAGATTACTTTTTAAAGACAGGGGTCATTTCACTCATTTCCATTTGTTCGGGTGGGAGCCTGGAGTTCTCTCAAGAATTTTGGCCATAAATGGTAGGAGCTCTCCTTTGAAGCTCTCTTTCCAACACACAAAACCAATGCCAGCTCAGACCACTGGCATTTTAGAGAAAAGATGTTTTCAGTCTTAAGATAGGTGGCTGAATGTAGTATGGAAAAGATCCTCATATGTCATTGGGGTTGTAACATACGGGGAATAAAGGTTAGGGGAAAAACAGATTTTGGATTTTTGTACCCTGAAACTCCATGTCACCGTATTTAAACAATGAGATAATAGTCTGCCCTAAGAATGGCAGATCCTAAAACAAAATTTCAAAATTGCGAAAGAGCTTCAGGAAAGATATCAAAAACTATTTTTAAGTGGCAATGCTTTAAAGATGAAATCTTAAGTATGAAATTAAATCTGGCTAATAAATATATTTCACATTTTAGTGATGATTTTCTAGTAAACTTTTTATAATGTGCCTTACCTTTTTTCTTGAATAAACAAGTATAATTGTTAAAATGTATTTTTAAAACATCCTGTTTTTTTTCTTTAATTTTTATAGAGTTGAATCTTACTGTAGGGGCCAAAGGTAAACTTCCCCTTTGCCCTCTGAAGGTTCCCTGAAAAGCAACCAACAGCAACAAAAAAGATTAATAGGAAAAAAAGTACACAAATTTATTTAATCATAATTTTATATGACACAGGAACCTTCAGAATGAAGTCCTAAAGATACAGAGGAAACTGTCCACTTTTGTGCTTAGGTTCATACTGTGCTTAACACAGTATGTACAGCCATGCAAAAATGTGATTGGACAAAAAGGTCATGATCTAATGCTAACAGATTGAGTTAGGAGGCACAGCAAGACTTGTGTGTCTAGGTCCTTTTCCACTCTGGGCAGCATTTTGGGTGTGGGTCCAGACTCTCTCAGGAACTGGGGGTTCTTATGAGCTACAGTCAAAAAACGTAGGTCAGATAATTTCTTTATGACCAGTTTTACACAGAAAGCTGAGAGGAACATTAGAGTCAGAGTATTATTTTGGGGTTTCATGGCTGGCTTGGGGGAAAAGGAGTTCTTGTTCCTATGATTCGCTCTTGGGAAGAGGGAATCTAGTTGCTCTCATTAGCCTCCCAGGAGAATGAGGGGTAGGAGACAGGAGGACAGGAGAAAGTCAGAGAGGAACTTTTGCTCTGAGATGATTTTAGAGCCCTTCGTTTGGGGTATAGTTCTCTAACCCCAACAACATTACATTTAAGGAGAATGTAGTTTTGAGTAGCTGAGAGAATTACAGAAGACAACCAAAACATTTGATTATTGTTTTGCCTATGGGACAGGTCACCAACTACAATTGATTTATCTGAATTGTATAGGCCTACTTTATAGTAGTTTTGGGTAAAGTAAGCTTACACAATTTAATGGTGAGTGTCTTCCACCCGAGCTCGCTTGGCAGACCTCATGGCTCATTCCCCAAATTCTTACTGCTGCTGTGAAATTCTCATTTGGCATAAAGGTGGTCTTGTTTAAATGATACTGAAAGAAACTTCACAAACTTCTATGCTGGAATCACTATCACCTTCCCTTTTTAAAGATGACCTCCAAGGACTATTATTAAGAAAAATATTTGCATTTGTGTCTATGCAGCTAAATATGTGTGTATGTGTTTAAATCAGAGTCAGCCAGCTGCTTCCTATAGTGACAAAGACATGAGATTACTTTGCAGTCTAGGAATGGATCTTCTGTATCTTCAAAAGCAACGTTTTTCAAATGTAAGTGTAGAGAAGGTTGAGAGCCCATTAGTGGGTCACAAACCTAATTTAGTGGGTTCTAATTACATATTTTAAATAACATAGAAAAGAAGTGAGAAAAAAATAGAGAGGTAAAAATATGAGAATACATGGACATGTAGTGAGAAAATATTTTCATAAAACTTCTTCAGATTGTGTTTGCGTGTCCACGTATAAACAATTGCATATTTGGGTATGAACTGAGTTGGGACATAAAGTGTATTAAAGGATGTGGGACATCCTTCAAAAATACTTTAAAAACAGTGTTCTAAGGGACCATTTTAGTAATCCTTTTATGTATGCATAAATAGGGAAAAGGCATTTATTACTCTCAAATTAGTAATAGAACCTCTTTATATCTGTCTCTGTTCTTACATGCAGAGCCCTAGAAAAGGAGGTAGGCCCAGTGCCATGTTGCACAATGTCATTCTTCTGTACAGAAGGTGACAAAAACTCTAAATCCTGTTTTCTAAATTTGAGGTGAGTTCAAGCCCAGTGATATGGAAGAATAAGAAAGTATAATAAAAACAAAAACTAAAATTAATTGAAGAAAGAAGATTAGAGACTGGAGCCTTGTCAACTGAGTTCAAAAAGAAAAAGACCTTACAGTTGACAGGATAAGCTTATCTTGACATCACAGGTGACTGATGTTAGTTGTCCCTTTGGCCCCTCCTCTCTTTTGTATATTTGTATATTTGTTTTGTCAATAGACATTTATTTAGTGCATAATTTCTCCCCAGGTATATTCACAATGCTATTCACATGGATGAATAATACAGATATAATCACTGTTTATACAAAGGTTTTCTTAGTTCATTTTGTGATGGTATAACTGAATACCACAGACAGGGTAATTTGTAAAGAACAGAATTTTATTTGGCTCACCATTTTGGAGGCTGGGAAGTTCATGAGCATGGTACTACCATCTGGCAAGGGCTATCCCATGGCATAAGGTATCACATGGTGAGACAGAGAGAGAAAATGGGGGCCAAACTTATCCTTTTATCCGGAGCTCACTTCCAAGATAATGGCACTAATCCATTCATTAAGTCATCTCTACAAAACATCTTTAAAAATTAACTGGGTGTGGTGGTATGTACCTGAGGCAAGACTGCAGTGAGCTGTGATTGTGCCACTGCACTTCAGCCTGAGTGACATAGACCCTGTCTCAAAAAAAGAAAAATAAACATTGTTTGGAGCAGGCCAGTTTGAGGAGGTAATGTTTAAAGAGAAGTAAACTGAGAGAATTATCCATGTAAATGACCATGAAAAGAGATTTCAAGATAGAAGGCATAGTAAGTGCAACGGAAATAAGGTAAGAACAGCCTCACTTGAGAGGCAACAAGAAGGTTAGTGTGACTGGAATTTAAGATACAGCCATGGCCAAGTCAGTCATAGTCTTATAGGCCCTAGTAATTATTTAGATTATATTTTTAACATGTTGAAATTCCATGGGATGATTTTAAATGAGATAGTGAAATGACCTATATTCTAAAAGGATCACTTGAGATGCATGTTTGACAATGGAATGAAGGTGAACACATGGTCCAGCCAAGAAATGACGGCAGTTTAGACCGTGGTGATGGCATGAAGATTAGAATGAGTGGTCAAATTAAACATGTATTTTAGATGTAGAGGGAATAAAATTTTGTAATATAATGATAATAATAAGGAGTATGAGAGGTAGAGTAGCTGATATCACCTAAATTACAGACTTGAGAAACAGCCAGAAAGAATGAAAGAACAAATTAATGAAGGAAAGAATAAAGAAAGAGAGAGAAAGAAAGAAGAGAAAGAGAAAGAAAGAAAGAAAGAGGAAGAAATAGAAAAGAAAAGAGGGAAAGTGCTAGTTAGATTAGAAGAATGGGAGGTTTGAATTTGGAATATGTGTGGATAGGAAAAAAGAGAATTCTGCCTAAGATGCCAAGGGGAAAGGCTGAGCAGTAATTGGAATGTGGTTGAGGAGTTCAGAGAAGAGGTGAATCCTGGAGCTGTTAAATTTGAATCGCATAGATAGGACTGAACTCACAAGAGCTAATGAAGAGAAGACTAATTAAGTGTGATCCCAATGGGGAGGTTGGGGAGGATAAAGAGGCTCTGATGAAGAAGGCTGAGAAGCAGCAGCCAATATGGTCAGTGGGAAATCAGAAGAACTTGAAGAAAGGCTTTGGGGAAAGTAGAACTGATTAGCTAAGATGTCACATAAGTAAGGTGTGAATTCAAAATTATCCATTAGATTTGGCAAAGTAGAAGTCAGTGACAGGAAAAAGAAAACTACATTTGTATTGCTTTCTTAGAATCTCAAGTTTTATGACGAATGGACTCTTAGGGAGAAAGTGAAAAAAAAGGGTATTCAAATGTTTGCTGACTCATAAGCAAAGTCAAGCCACTTAACTATGAATAAGATTGGGGAAAGTCAATGGTATAGATTGCTAGTTAACTATTATAACTTCCTGTAACAAACATGTTTACACTGTAAATGAGTTAAATATTTTACAGGACACCTTAACAGTTTTAAAGTTTACATTCACAGTCTTTGGAAACAGTAAAGTAACCCTTTTAGCATTACTTGAGAGTAGCAAATGCACTTAGACACAAACAACTCTATGAAATTAAGTACAGAAAATATAAATTTAAATTAAATTTTATGAAAAATAAATGTATGTGATGATTTGAAAACAGTTTTCCTTATATAATCATACGAGATATATACGCTAAGTAACAGCATTGTCTTCTCCAAGCATCTCTGTCAAGATCCTTCACATTCTATTCGAAGTTTCTGATCCATGTTAATCGAAGTCTCTTCTCTGTGGCTTCAAGTCCAACTTTTAGTCAAGGATGAACTCGTATTGCAGAAGTTATAAAATTCTTTTTCCACATTAGGGAATTTGCCAAGAGAAGTTTCCTTAGAGCAGTGCAAACAAGAGCTTAATTGGAAAAGGATCAAAAGGAATGGCGAGGAGAAGAGGAGGTAGAGTCAATGATTACCACATCTTTTGAAGAGTTTTTTTTTTCAAGAGAAACAAAGGATACATGGGATCAAGGAAGTTTTTTGTTTTTGATTTTGCTTTTTAAGATGGAAATATGACAACATGTTAATGAAAATGATCATGTAGATGGAGAACGCTGATATAAGACAGAGTGGTTAAGGGGGAAAAAGTCCTTGGTTAGGTGAGACAGTATGGGTCCCAGTGGGCAACGTGTGGGAAGTGTGGGTGGGTTTAACCTTAGCATAGAAAGAGCAGATTTAACCTTTGATCAAATGAGACTTTGTACAACAGGATAAGGAGTTTGAATTTCACGGACCAGAAATCAGGATGAATGTTAAGAACGTTCATCAGAAAGTGTGATGTCAGTTTTGGAATATTAAGTTACTGCGTAGCTTTTGGTATTTGAAAGTAATCAAGAAGCTAACAACCAGGAAGTGATTGTGAGACAGAGCAGAAGAAGATGCCATCTGCAATGAGAAAGCAAAGAAAATCAAAGGTCAGGTGTTGAATGGGACAGCCACATAGAGGCTGATATTGCCAAGAATGATGACATGCTTAGGGGAAGACAATATGTTTATAATACAACAGCTTACTGAGTGAAATAAGAATGAGAATTGGTAGGTGACATAAATAGGAAGGTTGAGAGCTTAAGAGGGTAACATAGCAACCTCAATCTGATGGGAATGTTTTAAGATGGAGTATATGTAATGTTATGAAGGACTCCTCCTAGCTCAGAGGTCAAGTGTTGATCTTAAAGAAACAAAATCCAGAACACAGCAGTGTCAAACAGTTGTATTCCTGGTGGGCAGGGGGAGCACCTCTGTAACCCTAGTCAGAGATCTGGAATTAGAGGGGCATTGCTCATAAATGGAACTAGTCAGAGATCTGGAATGAGAGGGGCATTGCTCATAAATGGAACAGAGTGTCTAGTAACTTCTAACAACAAGTTTCAATAGTTAATAAGCATGACAATGAGAATTAAGTTTTTGATAGACCACCGTGGATGGTCTATCACAAAGCCCATATATATCCAATGCTGTGGAAATATTTGAAGTGAAAGGAAACCACAACAAAAACATTCTTTCTTTTTTTCTTTTGACAAGGTCTGGTTCTATCACCCAGGTTGGAGAGCAGTATTGCAGTCTTAGCTCGCTGCAACCTCTGCCTCCCTGGTTCAAGTGATTCTCATGCTTCAGCCTCCTGAATAGCTGGAATTATATGCATGTGCCACCATGCCTAGATAATTTTTGTATTTTTAGTAGAGACAATGTTTCACCATGTTGGCCAGGCGAGTCTCAAACTCCTGGCGTCAAGTGATCTGCCCACCTCGGCCACCCAAAGTGCTGGGATTACAGGTGTGAGCCACCTTTCCCAGCCCACACTTTCTTAATAGAGCAAATGAGATCTTTAGTTATTAATAGATCTAAATAAATGAGATGAGGCAGAATTTCTACTCTAATTTTTTTACAGCTTGTCAAAATTCTTACATATAGATATGCACATATATATTTACTACCTAAAATATTTACAAGGATCAATAATCCCAATAGATATATGCTTCTGTCAGAACAGAATCATTTTAATATTGTGATAAGTAAAATGATTAAGTACTCATTTCATTACCTGTCATGCCATTTATTATTATTTTTATCAATTTATCTTAAGCACAGATATACACCAATAGATGCTTCCAATTTCTTACTCAAGGACACGGGATTACTTATTTCAATTTAGGTATCCGTAACTAAGAATATTTTGTCATTTGTACTTTCTCTTTATACATCTTGGGAAAAATATTTACACATCCGCTATGAGCTGCTGTTCTAAATTCCAGAAAGCAACTCTTTTTTTATACTATATTTTGTCATACGTCTTCCTCATTCTTCACTTTAGAATATTTTACTATTTTTAATAAGTAATAAAGTAGTTTTAAATTGAACATAGCCTCATTATTCACTGAGTGACATAATTAAATTTAAAATATGCCTTTCTCCCCTAATTGGAGGAACAATGCTATTAATCTCATTGACTTCTAACATGAGATTTTAAATTGATTTAATACCAGCTATGGACAACTGTAAGGTAGATGCAACCAATCAGCTTGAGGAGAACTTTATTTGACGTTCATCTTCACCACTTTGTTCAGCATCATCTTCTTGATGACAAGATGACAATGGTATCTAATAAGAGTACAGAATTATGAGAATCCTTGGAGTCAATTTATTCCTTTAGGAAGCCAGTTTTGTCTCTAAAAGCATATAAAGGTTGACTTTTACATTTTCTTCTACCTGTGTAATTGTTAAGTTATAAACTCATTGATGGTAGCAGCAGCCCATCTGGAGCAGCTGCTGGTAGGACTCCAGCTGCTGCAGGGGAGGCGCAGTCAGGGCTGCATGGAGCCCCTGGGCTGGGAACAGGTGATCCATCGGGAACCCCATGCCCTAACGAGTTTGTCAGGGTGAAAGCCTGTGCTCCTGGGTGGGAATGCAGCCCAGCCACCATGGCAACTGCTGATCCATGGTTGCAGATCTGGGTATTCCTGTGCTCTCAGGGATCCGAGAAGCCATCTACCTCCACAGGCTCTGAAGTGCCTATTCCCACTCCCTGGCCTCTCCCAACTCCATGGCAAAGCAAAGTTGTGGACGTGTCCCAATAGCTGAGCCCGGGTGCTGGCTTGACTTGCCTGGGTGTGTGCGTGGTTGGGGTGGCACTCACATACCAATCCCCAGCTGCCTCAGCCCCCTCTGGAAACTGCTTCTGAGGCTGAAACTTTGGTCAATGATGAGCACAGGAGGGAGGCCAGGGGATTAAGGGTGGCTCGGTTTGGGACTATGGGTGCTTCTTGGCATGGACAGCCTGAGTACCATGGACAGCATGTTGATGGCAGCAGGAGCAGATAGATTCCCAGGCAGGAAGGTGCTGATCTCTGGTGCAACCCCACCTTAAAGCCAGGGACAGCCTGAAGCATGGGACACTTTACTAAGTTCCAGGTAAAGTCTGCCACTCAGAGTGAGAACTTGCTTGATGCCTGTTAGCCAGTCAAGTGGTGCTTTTTCCATGCCCGCCCATGGACCAATCAGCACACACTCCCTCCTGCCCATGGACCAATTGGCATGCACTTCCTCCGTTCTGAGCCCGTAAAAACCCCAGCCTCAGCCAACCTCAGACACTCATTGGTATTAACTGCCTGTAGATAGGAGCCTTAACTTCGGGTGTCCTCTCTGCTGAGCGCTATTCAGTCACCCAAGAAAGCTCTTCTCCACCTTGCTGACTCTCCAGTTGTCCATGTAATCTTGTTCTTCCTGGATGCAGGACAGGAACTTGGGACCCGCCGAATACTGGGAGTGAAAGGAGCTGTAACACTTCTCTGGCCAGTTCGCCAAGTACTGGGGGCTGTAACATGATAGCCCTCCCACTCTCCCTCTGCTGGTGCTGGGCAGCCGCCCCATGCAGTGGGAAGTAGTTGCAGGGCCAGGCCAGCCCAGGAGCCACAGTCAGAGTGCGACGGAGTGAAAGAGCTGTAACACAAATGGGCTGAAACGTCTCCCTGCCACCTGCCCCCACCCCACTGCATCCCCGCTTGCCTAGCTGCAGGCGACAGGGAGGAGAAAAGAGCTGTGGCCCCCAGATCTTGGGGCTCCCTGAGCCAGGGCTGTGACATGCTGTGGGGCTCTGTAGTTCCTGGCATCTCGGAGCTTTTGGGATCTATCATGTTCCCCTCATCCAGATGCTTCTGCCCACGGCAGAAGCCACTTATGGTATGTCTGGTCCAGCTGCAGCTTCACACAGAGCCAGTGCCTGTGCTAGTGCCTGGAGCTTCCTGCCCTACCCTAGCAGCTGGCATGCCTGACTGGGCACAGTGGCCAGACCCTGTGCTTGCTCTCTCACACACCCCTTGCCACTCTGCACCTGGCTCGCCCTTGGCAGATATGTGACCTGGGCCAGTAGCATGAGCATGGCCTACCAGGCCAAGCATGCAGAACAAGCCTAGCAGCCACAAGCAAACCTCAAGCAGGAGCACCACCAACCACAGAGGTTTCTGGCTGGTGAAGCAACGCTGAAAATATCCTGTGTCATTATTTCTCTTATTTTTCTACATGTCAGGGACAATTTGTATTCTTCAACAAATCATATGTCACCCACTTATAGAAAATGCAATAAATCCCTACCTCCCTAAAATCTCCTACCTCTTTTTTTTTTAATAAGAAATTATCTAGACTGGAGTATCTGAAGATTAAGAATCATAGGGTATATTAGGGTACAGGAACTCAGGAAAGCTAGTGTTTGGACATTCATTTTTCAGAGCTCATTGTCTGATGCATTGCCTTTAACATTTTAGAATGGCAGAGCCAAGGCTCTGGTCCATGAATCAGAACGAAGATGGGGCTTCTGCTCCTCTCCTGTCAGACATAATTTGTCTCCTGGTTTCCTGCTGGTCTATTCTTCACCATCATCATATTTGATATTACCCAGTCTTGCTGCCTGGTTCACCCATTTGGATGTAATCTATTGCCCTGATATTTTAGAGCTGTAAACTCTCCCAGTCCTCCTATAGCCTGCCTTCCTTGGCAGGGTCTCATTTGGAACAAAACTTTACTTTACTCTTGGCTCCTTTGCATGGCAAACTTGAGTTTCCTGCTCTCCATAGATGGCTTTCCTGAAATACAACCCTGGCTAGAATTGCAGACTTTATGTTTGTAATTATCTGAAGAGTTTGCCCTCAAGAGGAAGACATGCTACTAGCAAACCACACAGCAGTTGAGCTGCCTTCTTGAGTTGCATGTAGTCCTCTCCAGCTGATATCGTCTTCACTTCTGGCCCCAACTCATCCATATGTGATCAGTTACCTGCCATGTAAAAGATATAAAGAATAACTTTATGCCATGTGTGTGTGTGTGTGTGTGTGAATTCAGTATTCATATGCTGATGATGGACAAAACAGAATTTTTGAAAAACTTTAAAATATGAGAACTGCACCAGTTTAGAAGAGCTTCTACATCTCTCTCAGTTTCTTTTCCCCATGATCACCCTTCAATTCTGCAGTCCATACTGCTTCAATAAAAGTGTTATCCACAAGGCTGCTAATAATGATTTCTCAGAAAATATAATGGATAGTTGGTAGTTTTTACATCACTTGCATTCTTGAGAATATTTACAAACGTTGACTGTTTTCCCTTTTCTGAAAAGAAATCATAATTTCCTATTTTTTTCCTGTACCTCTGATATCCTTTAAAAACACTTTTTTTTCTATTTTTATTCCTTAATTATTTGAATTCCTAGAAGTTCCACTAAAGGGCCTCTTAGATTCAAATATTATACATAGTCTGAGTAATCTCATTCATTTCCTTGTCTTAAATTATTATCACTTTTGCAAATGTGTATCTTCTCCCAGATACTTCCCCATAACTGCAAATGCATATATCCAGCTGTATTTTGGATGTCATCAGTTAAATGTTTAAATTAAAGATCTTAGACAGAACTTCACTTCTCTTCACAGAACTGCTTTTCCTCCATCATTTCTAACATCATAATAGCATCATACGCTAGTTGCTCAGACCTGACACCAGGTAATTTCCTTCTTCTTTCCTGTCCTGCCCACATCTTACAAATTTTACTTCTGCAATGCCTAAAATCTATTTTCCTCCTTTTCCTTAACTTCTGTTCACTGCCAAACCCAGGCCTCTATCCCATTTGGCTTGAAATACTCCAAACTTTTGATGACTGCTTTCCTGTCAAACCTATTCTGTAGCCAGGTTGATCTTTCTAAATGAAAATGGAAACAATCACTACTGACTTTAAAACTGTGTGCATTTTCTGGTGACTTCAGGATACAGTACTAAAACAGGGAAATAAAGGCCCATCAAGATCCTGCACACCTGTCCAATTTCAACTTAGCGCTTTCAACCCTCCTCCAAATTCCATTAACACTCTCTCTAGCTGTCATAGATACGTACACCCTCAAGTGTAAACCTTGCAACATGTTGTACCCTCTGCCTGGCTCTCACTTCTGCCTTTACAAGCACACACCACCACTCCTGCTTCCCTCTCACTATGCCTAGTTACCTTCCACTGATCTTTCATGTCTCAACTTGGATGTGACTTTTCTCATGAAAACTCTTCCACTCATTAGAGGTCTATCCTATGTGCTAACAAGCACCCAGTAATGTGCTTTCATAGAATTTACATAAATAACTGTGGCTTCTTATAAATGAGTGTCTTCCAACCAGAATATCAACTCAGTGATGGAAGGTACAATGTCTCATTTTTTCACTGTTGTGTTTCTGCCTTTTAGCACAATTATAGATACTGCAGACAACAGAGTTAACTTTTTTTAATACATGGAGGAATTGATATACCTCCCTAATTAATCAAGATTTATATGAAAACTTGCAAAAGAGAGTTCCAAAGTCTTCATTTCTTACTAAGAAAACAAACAAAAAAAGCCAAAGATCATAAATTACATTAACCTACAAAGCTCTACATGATCTGATCCTCCCATTTTTTACCTATTTTTGATTGTCTTCATATGATTATTTATTTTGCTGGTTCCAACAGAGCAGCTTTTGCCTTGTTAACTACACCTGGCATTGCCTTTATGATAGCCTTTTCTGTTGCTGTTCCCCTAACTGAAGTGCTGTCCTAAAGATGTCCACATAATTTTCTCTTCCACGACTTACAGTCTCTACTTAAATCTCAGCATCTCAATGAGGTTTTCCTTGGATCACTATTTAAAGTTGCAACTCATTCCCACCAAAACCCAAACAAATACAGCTGGTGCCCCTGATTTATTTTCCTCATGAACAATCATAAATCTCTGATTTATTGTATTTTGCTTGTTTCCCCTATTTATTTTCTATCTCCTCCCATCCCTTTATAATATATGCTCCATAAGAGCAGTGGCTTTGATCTATGTTTGTTCATCGCTCTATCCTCAGCGTAGAGCATGCTTGTCCTTGTTAAATAAATCAGTTAGAAATAAATATGCTTGTCGTATTAATTCTATGTTTCAGCTTGACTGGATCATGAGGTGCCAGGTATTTGCTCAAATATTATTCTGGTTGTGACTCTGAGAGTGGATTTTTGGATGAGATTAACATTTGAATCTATAGACTGAATAAAGCAGATTGTCTTCTCTAATGTAGGTGGAGCTCCCCCAATCAAATGAAGGTGTGAATAGAACAAAAAGGCAATCCCTCTCGTGAGAAAGAAAACTTTTCGTGTCTGACTGCTGAGCTAAAATATCAGTCTTTTCCTGCCATTAGACTTGAACTAAAACACTGGCTCTTCTTGGGTATCAAGCCTGCCAGCAATCAGACAAACTATACTACCAGCTTTCCTGGGCCTCCAGCTTGCCAACTGAAGCTCTTGGGACTTTACAGCCTCCATAGTAGCATGAACCAATTTCTTATAGTAAATATATATACATACATACATGGATAAGATGATTTTATTCATATTTCAGATAATTGTGTATGTTCTACATAAATACATATTATCTAAAAATACATATACATTATGTTTATTATAAGATCCGCAATTTACAAGAAATTGGCTCGTGTGTGTGTGTGTGTGTCTGTGTGTGTGTGTGCTGTTTTTTCTGTTCCCTGCTCCTCTGGACAACCCTAATATAATACTAATAAAAATAAGCAACAAGTTAGTAAAACTTTAAATATATAATTACAAGATAGTTTTTACCTATATACCTATATGTAGCTATGTACTTTAATGCCTTTAATAATATCTACTATTTAATACAATTTGTGCTGTTTATTCTACTATTTCAGGAATTATCACCACATTTTTTTTGCTAGTTTCTACTACTTATTGTCTTACTTTCATTAGATTGGATTTTATTTGTCTTTCCTATTATCCACAGATCACACTGAGGTTCAAGAGGTACTTTTATTTACTGTGTTTCCTAAAATCCATGTTAAAATATATTGAGTATCAGTATCTGAGAATTATTCATGGTATTGCTGCCTTTACTTTGAAAATCTGGCTTACTGATGTATAATTTCCTCTAATTAAAGATATTTTATTAAAATAATTTAAAATATATGTGAAAGAAATAATTTATGCAAATACTATATCAAAACGTTCTACTTATCTGAATGTCATCAAATTATTTCCAATAAATGGGCTATTCATGACTTTGGCTATTGTTTATATGATTTGACATTATTATAACGTGTCTTTTAGTGTTGTTAGCAGAGTACAGGCTGCTCTGCTTTCTTTTCTTCCTCATAATCAGCATATGGATTTCATCTTCTTGCCTGAGACCTGCTGTATATCCACCGATCTTCATGATGGGGTCAAAAAAGTACCATATGTTTCACTCCTACAAATCCTGCTTTTTATTCTGTTGCATAAAAGGCAAGTAAACAGATCAATAAAGTTTCAAGTCTTGCTGAAACACGACTTAGTTCTTGTCTGCATTAGTATTTACAACAAATGACGGAAAGAATTGGCAGTAAAGGTCATCCGTATCCCTACTATCACATATTGTCCTTGAGGAATAATAAATAATATGTGTGTTTCAAAGACTGAATGCGCCAAAGTATCTCATTTGGTCTAATATATTATTTAATATGCATTTGCAGTTAGTAGCTCTAGATTCCTTTGACTGCTACAGTCCGTGCCATGCTCCTGTCTCATTTTTTTTTTTTTTTTTTTGAGATGGAATCTAGCTCTGTCACCCAGGCTCGAGTGCAGTGGCACAATCCTGGCTCACTGCAACCTCCGCCTCCTGGGTTCAAGCAATTCTCCTGCCTCAGCCTCCTGAGTAGCTGGGATTACAGGCGACTGCCACCATGCCCAGCTAATTTTTGTCTTTTCAGTACAGACATGCTTTTTCTGTGTTGTACAGGCTGGTCTGAAACTCTTGACCTTGTGATTCACCCGCCTCGGCTTCCCAAAGTTCTGGGATTACAAGAGTGAGCCACAGTCTTGCTGTTAACATTCCATGGAAGCCAGAGCAGCCTCAGAATGGACTGTCTCAGGTGCAGCACAGCAGATGTGTTCGATTTGACTGTTACTATAATATTCATCAAAAGATGAATGGTTAACAATTGGGCTCCCAAAAGGCTTCCAAAAGGCTTTAAATATGTGTTTTAAATAAATTTGTCTCTTACCTTTGGCTCAGGCACCTCACTTATAATTAATATTCATCAAAAGAGTGCTGAATCTCCAATGGCCTATATGAAATGTATCCTTGAGTCTGATGTATTCTACCTTCTTGCTTAGTACTCAAATCTCCTCACTAGCCAAAATCAAATAGTTACACGCATGCTCACACATGTTAATATTTCTGATGGAAAAAATAACTTTGTATGATCTCTGTATACTTGGCAGATTCTATACCAAAATTTATATTGTTGTGCTCTAGTCCCTTGTACTGAAGAAAAATACGAAATTCAAATTGCAGTGCTGTATTATTTCTCTCAAAGTGTGATCCGTGGGCCAGTTGCATTAAAATAATGCAGAGTATGTCATAAAAATATGGATTTCTGGAATCTACTCATGACTTATTGACTCTCCAGGGGTAGTTTACAAGAATCAACATTTCTACTTTTGCCAGATTATTTTTCAGTATACATAAGTCCGAGAAATCTTGGTTTAAAAATGCTTACTATAGACTATACACAAGATTTTTCCACCAGGTAAAGTTCACAATTATAACTTTTATTTTCTTGCAATAATTTCAAGGGACAACAAAAATGCTCTTCATTTCAACAAGAAATTATGCAAATATCTTGAAGATTCAAGAACATTGTACCGATGAATAAAGCTATCTTATGGATCATTTCATATGGAAAATATTGTTTTATGTTTTTGTTTCATAATGTTACTTAAGTGTTAATAACTACAACTGACCATGTTGTATACTTCTATAAAAGTCGTTTCTCTTGCTCAATATTATGTGTGCATAGAATTGGAAAAGACATGTGCATACATGCATGTTTATGTACCTATACATGTACATGCATAAGAAAACACATGCACACATATGGGCCCACATGCATGTGTGTATAGACATGAAAACATAACATCCACATACATAAGCATACATACATTTGCACAAATACATGCATACACAGAAATGACATGTACAAAGCACACACGTGTACATGTCCTTGTATACACACACATGTATATACATATACACTTGTGACACCTTTACTTCATACTGGAAACTCTTAAAAACATTATAAGAGTTTAGTTATAATTCATCTTGTTCTTTCTATAGTAATTTGTGACTCTTTGAAGTCTAGAAGATTTTGTAGTGCTAAAAGGTCTGTTTATACCTTCCTCAATCCACTTAGCTAAGACTGGTAATGATTTTATAGATTCTACTTTGAAGACGATTGTAACTGACACTTTAACAAATGTATGGATACTGGGAAAAATGGAATAAAAGGACAAAATAGAATGATGAAGAGGGTCAGTTAATTTGAGAAATGAAAAGAAAGGAAGATCAGAATAATGAACCTCAGAATGTACAGGCTTAAAACCAAAAGCAACAGATTTACAGTGGGTAAAAGCTCACAGAGAATTTCTTCAAGTGGAAACTTGGAGAGTGTGGAATTTAACAACTTCATATCACCCTAATTTTTCTTGGAATTAGTTTTTTTTACTTTGGATAATGATTTTTGAAATCTGTCATTTAAAAAAATAAAAGCTCCAGAAAGAGATTATATAAAGAAAATCTATCTTTAAGTATATGTTGATTTCTTCCTAAAAATAAAAACCTCTTATGAGTACATTACATGGCATAAATTTATTTTTCTTCCCCCCAACTTCTTCCTACCTAGGGTAGAGGTAAAGAAAGAAATGACTTCCTGTTTTATCTACACTTTCTTTACATTGATGAGGACTTGAAAATATTTGAGTATATTTCTGTTAAAATGTTTGAATTCCTAAGTAGAGTATTGAATTTGGAAGATAAAAATCAAGACTTGTTATTCTTCTATAATATCACAACATGTGAATTTTGGTCAAAAAGTAAGGGCAATCAAAGCCTTTAGTTAAAGTTTAGCAACTACATTGAAAAATGCAGCTATGATTTTTGAAAATTAAAAAAAAGCCTACCTATATAAGTGTAATTTTCTTACTGTACTATTCAACATGTTAAAAGAAACCCTATGGGCATGAACTTTTACAAGAAATTTTAAAAGAATTTACAGAAATGAATGGGGATGTTGATATCATGGATACTTTCAAATCTACCTCTGACATAATTTTGACATTTCAGTAGTCTAATTTGACGACTTTAAGGTAATCTTGAATTTATTCTTACTAGCTTCATGATACATTTAAAATGAGGAAAGCACTAGTTACTAGTTATTATCAATAAAATTTTCATTTATATGTATTTCTCTTGGTACACTATATTTAAATATTTGGATATTCTAAGGTCCTTCATGTAGGGTCTTAGAATTAAAACTTCAACAGTGTTTTCTAGCTTTTATTGTAGAGATCTTTCACATCCTTGTTTAAGTTTATTCATATTGTATTTTTTTGTAACTATTGTAAATAAAATTTCTTTCTGCTTTCTTTTTTGGATAGTTCATTAGTGGCATATAAGAATGCTGCTGATGGCTGGGCACGGTGGCTCATGCCTGTAATCTCAGCACTTTGGGAGATCAAGGTGGGTGGATCACCTGAGGTCACAAGTTCAAGACCTACCTGATCAACATGGTGAAACCCCATCTCTATTAAAAATACAAAAAAAATTAGCTAGGCGTGGTGGTGGGCACCTGTAATCCCAGCTACTCAGGAAGCTGAGGCAGGAGAATCACTTGATCCCAGGAGACAGAGTTTGCAGAGCTGAGATCGCACCACTGCACTCCAGCCTGGGCAACAGAGCAAGGCTCTATGTCAAAAATAAAAAAAGAATGCTACTGATATTTGCATGTTGATTTTGTCCTGCAACTTTACTAAATTCACTTATTAATTCTAATAGCTTTTTGGTGGAGTCTTTATAGTTTTATATATATACAAAATCATGTGGTCTGCAAACTGGAATAATTTGACTTCTTTCTTTTCTATTTGGATGCCCTTTATTTCTTTCTCTTGCCTAATTGCTTTGGCTTGAACCGTTCTATGTTGAATAAAAGTGATGAAAGTGGCGTTATTTTCTTGTTACTTATCTTAGAGGAAACGTTTTCACCTTTTCCCTGTTCAGTGTGATATTAGCTGTGGGTTTGTCATATAGAGCCTTTATTGTGTTCAAGTATGTTCCTTCTATTACTAGAAGTTGTTGGGAGTCTTTGTCATAAAGAAACGTTGAATTTTATTGAATGCTTTTTTGGTATCTAGTGAAATTTTCACATGATTTTACCTTTGATTCCATTAATGTAATATGTATGTTTATTAATTTGCATATGTTGAACCATCCTTGCATCCCATAAATTATCCCACTTGATCATGTTGAATAATCTTGTTAACGTGTTGTTGAATTGGGTTTGCTAGTGTTTTTCTGAGGATTTTTTGAAGCAGACACAAATAAAATATTCCATGTTCATGGACTAGCAGATGTATTAGTCCGTTTTCATGCTGCTGATAAAGACATACCCTAGGCTGGGTAATTTACACAGGAGAAAGGGTTTAATGGACTTATAGTTCCATGTGGCCAGGAAGGCCTCACAGTCGTGGTGGAAGGTAAGGAGAAGGAAGTCACATCATACATGGATGGCAGCAGGCAAAGAGAGAGCTAGTACAGGGAAATTCCCATTTTAAAACCATCAGATCTTGTGAGACTTATTCACTATCACAAGAACAGCATGGGAAACATCCACCCCCATGATTCAATTACCTCTCAGATGGTCCCTTCCACAACATGTGGGAATTCAAGATGAGATTTGGGTGGGGATGCAGTCAAACCATATCATTGTGCCCCTGGCCACTCCTACATTTTATGTCCTCACATTTCAAAATGAATCATGCCTTCCCAAGAGTTCCCCAAAGCCTTAACTCATTTCAGCATTAACTCAAAAGTCCATAATCCAAAGTTTCACCTGATATAAGGCAAGTCCCTTTCAACAATGAGCCTGTAAAATCAAAAGCAAGTTAGTTACTTCCTAGATATAATGGGGGTACAGGCATTGGGTAAATATAGCTATTTCAAGTGGGAGAAATTGGCCAAAACAAAGGGGCTACAGGCCCCATGCAAGTTTGAAATCCAGCAGGGCAGTCAAATCTTAAAGGTCCAAAATGATCTCCTTTGACTCCGTGTCTTATATCCAGGTCATGATGGTGCAAGAGGTGGATTCACATGGTCTTGGGCAGCTCCACCCTTGTGGTTTTGCGGGGTATAGCCTCCTTCCCAGCTGCTTTTATGGGCTGAAAAGTAAGTGTCTGTAGCTTTTCCAGGCACACAGTGCAAGCTGTAGGTGGATCTACCATTCTTGGGTCTGGAGAACAGTGGCCCTCTTCTCACAGCTCCACTAGGCAGTGCACCAGTAAGGACTCTGTGCAAGGGCTTTGACCCCATACTTCCTTTCTGCACTGCCCTAGGAGAGGTTCTCCATGAGAGCCCAACACCTGAAGCAAACTTCTTCCTGAACATTCAGGCATTGCCATACATCCTTTGAAATCCAGGTGGAGGTTCCCAAAGCTCAGTTCTTGACTTTTGTGTACCCACAGGCTCAACACCATGTGGAAGCTGCCAAGGCTTGGGGCATTCACCCTCTGAAGCCAAGGTCCAAGCTGTACACTGGCCCCTTTTAGTCATGGCTAGTGTGGCTGTGATGCAGAACACCAAGTCCGTAAATGGCACACAGCTCAGGGACCCTAGGCCAGGCCTACAAAACCATTACTTCCTCCTAGGCCTCTGGGCCTGTCATGGAAAGGGTGCCGTGAAGACCTCTGACGTGCCCTGGAGACATTTTCCCCATTATCCTGGGGCTTAACATTCAGCTCCTTGTTACTTTGCATATTTCTATAGCCAGCTTGGATTTCTCCTCCAAAAATTAGATTTTCTTTTCTATTGCATCATCAGGCTGCAAATTTTCCAAACTTTTATGCTCTGCTTCCCTTATAAAACTGAATGCCTTTAACAGCAACCACATCACATATTGAATGCTTCACCACTTAGAAATTTCTTCCTCCAGATACCCTAAATCATCTCTCTCAAGTTCAGAGTTCTACAAATCTCTAGGGCAAGGCAAAATGCCACAAGTGTCTTTATTAAAACATAACAAGAGTCACTTTTGCTCCAGTTCTCAAAAAGTTCCTCATCTCCATCTGAGATCACCTCAGCCTGGACCTTACTGTTATATCACTACTAGCATTTTTATCAAACCCATTCAACAAGTCTCTAGGAAGTTCCAAACTTTCCCACATTTTCCTGTCTTTTTTTGAGCCCTCCAAGCTGTTCCAACATCTTCCTGTTACCCAGTTCCAAAATCATTTCCACATCTGTGGGTATCTTTTCAGCAGTGCCCCACTCTACTGGTAACAATTTACTGTATTACTCGATTTTCACACTGCTGATAAAGGCATACCCAAGACTGGTAATTTATACAGGAAAAGGGTTTTAATGGACTTGCAGTTCCACGTGGCTGGGGAGACCGCACAATCTTGGCAGAAAGCAAGAAGGAGCAAGTCATATCTTACATGGATGGTGGCAGGCAAAGAGAGAGCTTGTGCAGGGAAACTTCCATTTTAAAACCATCAGATCTTGTGACACTTATTCACCATCAGGAGATCAGCATGGGAAAGACCCACCTCCATGATTCAATTACCTCTCAGTGGGTCCCTCCCCCAATACATGCGAATTCAAGATGAGATTTGGGTTGGGACACAGCCAAACCATATCAGAATTAATATTGCTAAAATGTACATGTTATCCTAAGTGATCTACAGATTTAGTGCAAACCCTATTAAAATACCAACGACATTGTTCAAAGAAATGTGGAAAAGCAATCTTAAAATTTACATGGAAATGCAAAAGATCTCAGATAGCCAAAGCAATCTCTAGTAAAAATAACAAAGCTAGAGGCATCATACTATATGACTTCAAAATATACTACAAGGCTATAATAGCAAAAATAACATGATACTGGCATAAAAAAAGATGCATAAACAAATGGAACCTGAATAGAAAACCCAAAAATAAATCTATGTATATATAGTCAACAGATTTTTACCAAAGGCATGAAGAACAGACACTGGGGAGAAAAATCTCTTTAATTAATGGTGCTGGGAGAACTGGATATTCTCATGCAGAAGAATGAGACTAGATTCCTATCTCTCGCTATATACATAAATGAACTGTAAATGAGTTAAAGACTTAAATGTAAGATCCCAAACTATTAACCTGCTATGGGAAAGCATAGGGGATATGCTTCATGAAATTGGACTGGGCAAAGATTTTTTAAATAAGACCTCAAAAGCATAGGAAAGAGAAGCAAAAATTAGACATGTCAGATTACATGAAACTAAAAAGCACTTGCACAGCAAAGGAGATAATCGATAGAGTTAAAAGACAACTTACAGGTTAGGAGAAAGTATTTGCAGACTACTTATCCAGCAGGAGATTCATATCCAGAATATATAAGTAACTCAAACAACTCAATAGCAAAAAAAAACAAATAATCAATTTTTTATATGGGCAAAATATTTCTGAATAAATGTTTCTCAAAAGAAGGCACACAAATGGCCAACAGATACACAAAAAAATGCTTAACAACATTAATCATCACGGGAATGCAAATGAAAACCACAATGAGATATCACTTTAGTTAAAATGGTTATTACCAGGGAGATTAAAAGGTAACAAATACTGGCAAGGATGTGGAGAAATGGGAACTCTTACGCACTGTTGATGGAAATGTAAATTAGTATAGTCATTACGTTTGTAAATTACAGCAGTATTGAGGTTCTCAAAAAATAAAAATAGAACTCCATATGATTTAGCAATACCATTTTTGGGTATATACCCAAAAGAAATGAAAACAGTATGTTAAAGAAATACCTGTAATTTTATGTTTATTGCAGCACTATTTAAAATGGCCAAGGTATGGAATCTACATAAATGACTGTCTGCAGATAAATGGATAAATAAAATGTGATGTGTATATATCACATTAATAGTGTTCCATTTTGTATGAGTGTGTGTATACACACACACACACACACATATATGTAGTTACAAAACAGAATGAAATCCTGTCATTTGTGGCAAAGTAACATGGGAGAACCTGGAGGACATTATATTAAGTTAAATCAATCAGGTATAGAAAGACAAATACTTTATGATCTCACACACATGCAAAATTTTAAAAAGTTGATTTCATAGACTTAGAGGTTAGAATAGTGGTGATCAGGGGCTTGGGATGGTTGAGGGGAGAAAACGGGAAAGGTTGGTTAATGCCTTCAAAGTTACAGTTAGGAAGAATAAGCTTTGGTTTTCTATTACACATTAGAGTGACTACAGCAAATCAGGCAGTATAATTTCAAGATGGCTAGAAGAAAAGACTTTAAATATCACTACAAAGAAATAATAAATGTTCAAAGTGATAGATATAGTAATTACCCTGATTTGATCATTATACAATGTATACACACAGTGAGTCATCACAATGTACTTCATAAACATGTACAATTATGTGTCAATTATAAATTTAAAAACTGATAAAGAATTAAAATTTTACAACATATTTGTCAAACATTGTAGTTATTTTGTTGCCTGCATTTATCTGATAACAGTCATATAAATATACATAATATATATATATCAAGTTTCCGAAGCAACTTGAAAACATATATATTATTTTGAAGTAAATCACCATTGCCCAAATTATCAAAAACCCATCTCCTTCCAGTTAGCTCATTGTTTCATATTTTGAAAATAACTTATAGGGACCATACATAATCTAAAAATATTTAAATTTTTTTTGTTTCCAAACTATTTTACATTTAGTGTTATAAAATTAGTTGATATAAAAACTCATCTCCTCAGCATTTCATTCATTTGTTGTACTTAAAATTGCTATGCATTCTATTTGGAATGACGATTATATAATCTTGACCCTAGAGTAATGTAGTATAGTATTTTTTTTTCATTTTTGTAGTGCACATTTACATTAAAAAATTATGTAAAGAGAAAAGAATAATGAAATTGTGTGATTACTTCAGGCATCACAATTCCTCAGGAAATAACAAATATTCCTTTTTAGTCTTGTAAAGACTGTCCTGTCTATTTCCTTGTCGTGGTTTTGTGAAGATATGGCCTAAGTAATACTTCCTTAAGCAACTTGAAATTTTTAAGAGTTGTGGATAGATTTTACAGAATTGTGGGTACTAACAGTAAATGACAGCTATTGCACATAACTCATTCTTTCAGGTATTGGGGAAAATATTATGATGACATCATTGTAAAGGCCAAAGCCTTAATGAGACATAACTATAAGACGAGGGGAAGACATAATGATTTTTAAAATTCACATACTGACCTGTATATCAAGTAAAGTAATAGTAAAGGACACTTGCTATGATTTTCCCTAAAAGCTAATATGGAAATCTATACTGTCATTGCCACTTGAGAAGGTGGAAAGACATTCTTGCAATTAGGCATTGATAAATGTCTGCAAATTAGAATGAAATGGCAATTTTTGTCTATGGAATGTTTATCTGCCCTGTACAAATAGGAAGTGAAACATATTCTACTTCTACTTGTTGGAATAATGTTCTTGAATTTCAGGCCATTATATTTTCTGTCTCAAGAAATTTGTCTCCAGGTTTGCTGTGAATATAGTGTAAGGACAAACATCACTTGAATTTATAGTATAACTCTAATTATGATTTCATTTTATATGTGTGATTATGATGCTAGGAAGATAAGCTTTTTATGGCAAGGTTGTTTTTGACTTATTGATTTTGCTTATTAGAAAATATATTTTCCATAAACATTCCAGCTAAAATAGGTGTCTGAACTAAAATTTGCTAAACTTCTTGGTGTGTGAGTGAGTGGGGGTGCATTTGTGTGTGTGTGTCTGTTTGCCTGCCTCCAACAAACAGTACAATTTTGTTAGTTTACTTTTGAAGGATCCAGTAGTAACAGGTTATGACATTTCTTATTTGTATTTTTACATCACTATTATTGTTTTCTCATATATTTACCCTAATAGAGTAATTTATCATTTGTCAGGGGTATATATGCATAAAATACACATACACACACACAAAAAGGGCTGAGAAGTCACATATTGAGATAGTTACATCTAGAAGTGAGTATAACTTCCAATGGAGAGAATTCCATCCATGAGGAACTGAAATTAAGTTAAATAATTTGTCCTAGGTTGTATAGCAACTAATTGGGAGAACAGGCTTATAAAGTGAAGCAATTTGGCTAGAGGAACTCCATTTCACTATTTCTGTTCTTTGAACTATCCAAAGTGGGCTGCAAACCCTATAACACGTTGTTTAATTTTGCTTTAAATTCTCATTTAGCATTTTCTCCATATATTTTGAAACAATTTAGACTAACAGAAGAGTTGCAAAGACAGTATGAAGAGCTCCTTTGTAGCTTCTACCAGTTTCCTGTAATGTTAACATCTTGCATAAATACTGTACAATTATTGAAACTAGGAAATTAACTTTTTTTTGTAGAAACAGGGTCTCATTATGTTGCCCAGTCTGGTCTCCAACTCCTAACCTAAGGAATCCTCCTGCTTCAGCCTCCCATAATGTTGGGATTACAGGTGTGAGCCACTGCACCCAGTCATGAAATTAACTTTGGTACAAAATTATTAACTAAACTACATTTCTCATTGCATCCATTTTTCCACAAGTGTTCTTTCTCTATTCTGGGATCTAATCCAAGATGCCACATTACATTTAGTTCTCCTCTTAATCTCCTCCAGTCTTTTCCTTATCTTTTTCATGATCTTAACACTTTGAAAGAGCATGACCTGATATGTTGTAAGATGTTTTTCAATTTTTGTGTGCCTGCTGCTTTCTTACTAGTAGAAGGAGGTTATGGATTTTGAAGAAATTATCACAGAGGTGTTGTCTGTGTTCAGACATCATATCAAGGGTGCATGGTGTTTATGTCTTATTCATGGTTACGTTAACATTTACCAGTTGATTAGGGGGATGTCTCCCAAATTTCTCCACTGTTAGCATTTTTCTTTTTGTAATCAGCAAGTATTCAGCATGAAATACTTTAAAGCTATTAAATGCACTGTTTTACAGACTTTTGATTTCTGATTTCAGCATTTGTCTTCTGACCCTGCATTTACTGCTAGACCTTGGCTCCAATGATTACTACATTGCTCTAATGGTGATATTATGTTTTCTTCATCACTTTTATATTTATTAATTGAAACTCCTCTATAAGAATGAGTTGACCCCTATTCTACCCTATTATCTTTAAATACATTTAACAATGGGAAAAATATCCCATCGCCCCCGCATTTATCCATTTTGGCACTAATTTCTTTCCAATGATCCATGTTTTCATATGGAATAACTTTTCCTCTGCTCAGAGAAAATCCTTTACCATTTCTTACAGTGCAGATATGCAAAGAACACATTCTTTCAGCTTTGTTGTTCTGCATACTCTTTTTATTTGGACTCTAGTGAAAGATTTTCACCATGCAAAGCATTCTAGGCTGGAAGTTTTATTCTTTCAGCCCTTTAAACATGTTTTTTCCCACCTTATTCCAGCTTGGATAGTCTATGAAGAAAAATCTACATTAAATGCTATCTTTATTCCTTCATACCAAAGAATGATGACATTTTTCTATAGAGGTCAAGATTGTAAAGATTTTCAGGTTCTGCAGGAGTCACATACTGACTCTGCTACATATTCTTCGTTTTTTTAAAAAAAATATAAAAGTATTCTTAGCTTTTGAGTGATGGAAGAACAGGACACAGGCCAAATTTGGCACATGGACCACCGTTTGTTTACCCCTACTTTATGTATTTTTTTCTCTTGCTGGTTTTCAGGATTTCTGTCATTCTCTTTCTCTCTATATATTTAATTTAACTATGGTGTGCCTTGGTTGTTTCATCTGTGTGATTGTCATTGAACTTCTTGGGTTTATGGACTTAGATTCACCAAATTTGGAAAAATCTTGGCTATATTTTTTCTTACCATAACTCCTTCAAACTGTTAATCTTGTCTCATAAGTCATTTTTCCTGTACTTTTTCTCTTTCATCCTCTCTATTTTATTTTGGATAGTTTTTGATACTATGTCTTCAAGTTTACTGATTTTTTTTTTCTGCAGAGCTAATCTTATTTTAACCTTAGTGAGTTTGTTACTTCAGGTGTTTTTTCATTTCTATTAATTACATTTGGTTATTTTATATATTTTCCACTTCTCATTATGTTCATGATTTTCTTTAAATCTCTGAGCATGTTTATAATATATTTTATAGCGTTTGTTCACGAACGCCCCCATTTTTGTCATTTTTGGAAATATTTATATTGATGACTATATCATCTTATTATAAATCTTATTTTTCTGATTCTTCATATGTGTTATTTTTTCAGTTGTTATGTTGTTAAGTGCATTTATTGTCTTTATTTAAAGAGTGATAGACATTGTTAGGCAGTTATTTGTCAACTTCAAATAAAGATTTTTCAAAGCCACTTTTTATTTTATCTTTTAAATATTTTTTAAGGGCAGGCCTAGAGAAGTATTTAATTTAACCCTAATATGAAGGCATTACCTTCTGGAGTCTCTACACAATGTTCCACATATTGATTCGTCCCTGCTCTGCATGATTAGAGCTAGAATAATTACCAGTTTTGTGTGATTCTTGGGACTTGATTGGCTTACAATTCCCTGGTCATTGTTCTTTCCTTAGAAGATGTTCTTTGCCTGCCTTTTGGGGTTTGACTCCTCTGTGCAGAATGCAATTCCACTAAAAACTCAGAGATCCCTAAGCAGATTATTGGAACTATTGCTCTATATATGTCTCTCATCTTGCATTTTCTACCTTGTAAATTCTAGTCATCTCAGCCTCTTGAAAGTCCAATCCTCATATAGTCAATAGAGCAAAAACAGTGATTTCTGTTTGGATTTCCCCTCCCTGTGTTGCATTCTAGAAACTGCCTCCAGGCATAAAGCTACTGTAATTTGTTTCCCTGATTCTAGGAATAATAGTCCTGCACTGCCTATTGTCTAACATATAAAAATGTTTATTTTATATAATTTGTTGAGTTTTCTAGTTGTTATAGTAGGAAGAGGAGTCCAGGGCCTATTACTCCTTGAGTCCTGACTACTGGATAATTTTGAGCAGAAGAGTGCTGAAACTAATGGACCTGTCCCTTGTCTCTCAAAACTGCTGACTGAAATCTAGCACTGACTATTCTGTTTATGTCCAGGTGCTCAACTGTGACTTTTATTTCCCTATCATCCAGTATTTGACTTCTTTGTGTCAGCTATCATCCAGTATTTGACTTCTTTGTGTCAAAGAGGCTAACAGACATTTTGATCCATCATTCCCTATGGCAAAGCGTCGAATATAAAACAAGAAATATATAGGAATGGCTGAGGTATTATAACATCGAATTAAACTGATAGATAATCTCCACATTTATCTATGTGTACTAAAACTGAGCTTGTAAGAACCTCACTGAAAAGATTTAACATCATCATGTCATAGAATTGTGCCTGGCATGCATAATTGATAAATATTTTTCTATAGAATGAATGAATACATTAATGCCTTTAGTCATTTGCAGGTGTTGAGCTTCTGCTTCTTAGTTACAAACCCTGATAGTTTTCTCTGATTTAAAAGTGGCATGGGCACGACAGCTCACATCTGTAATCCCAGCACTTTGGGAGGCCAAAGCAGGAAGGTCACCTGAGGTCAGGAGTTTGAGACCAGCCTGGCCAACATGGTGAGACCTCATCCCTAATAAAAGTACAAAAAATTAGTCAGGCATGGTAGGGGGTGCCTGTAGTCCAAGCTACTCAGGAGGCTGAGGCAGGAGAATCCTTTGAACCTGGGAGACTGAGGTTGCAGTGAGCTGGTATTGGGACACTGCACTTGAGCCTGGGAGACAGGCTCCGTCTAAAAAAAATTAAAATAAATAAATAAAAATAAAAGTAACTTGATCTTTTATATCATATTCCCTTTCTCATGTCTGGTTGTATAATGAACTAGAGCTGTAACATTCTTCCTATGTAACACAGAAGTGATTTTCCTTTAAAGCCTTCCATCTTAATGTAGTATAGTGTAGATATTTGCACAGACAGACTCTAAAGCCAGACTGATGGGAAAGGGAGGGAAAAGGAGGAAAGAGATAAAGATGGGGAATGAAAAGAGAGGATTATTTGGTAGACAAATAACAAGTTTAGATTAAACATGTAAAACATATGTTTTGTTTCTCCACTCTCCTTTCTTTAAAATGACTTCATTTTCTGAGTTTTGGTGAACATGATTTCTTTTCGACTTTGAATCCCTCAGAAGGCAATAATCCTTACAGTCTCAAAGCCAAGCTTTCAAGCACTGACATCTGCCTTTGTAGTTAAGGTGTTCACAAAATTGCAGTTAGACACATGAATGAATAGATGCACTCATACTTTCCACTCATAAAGAATAAAGGCAACCTGACATTCTTTACACTCCTTTATTTAGCCTGAAAGTCTCGGGACTTTTCTAGTTACAAATTTTAGATTCTTAAAACGGTAAGCACGCTTAGCAAAACAGAACTGACTTCTGATATTTCTGTGTATAGCTTTTCTGCATTAGCACATTTCAATTTCTTGTCCAATAGTATTATTTTGCTTTGATTTAATCAGAAATCAAAAGTAATGATAAAATTCATGGCAAGATAAATCAAATGTGACCTTACTCTCTGTTGAGTTGCCAATGGGTAGACAATGTTCACTTACTATTACCCGCTAGTCCATTAAAATGGTTATGAAACAGATTATTTTATAAACAATAATATTGAGAAAATCCTGGCTCCAAAACTATGCTATGCTACTACTTTATATTTAATTACTTAACAGGAGACTTAATTATCTTTGCTATAAACATCAAATTGAAAATTATATATATATATACACACATACACATACATCTGTATATGCACACACATATATATATATACACACACACCTATATATGTGTGTATATATATATATATAAAACACCAAATGCTTAAAATTCCTTTTAAATATGACAGTGAGACATTTGTTACTGATTGATATAAATCTCTTCCTGTCATACTTAAGAGGAATTTTCAGTTAAAAGCTTTTCAGTTTTGGATGGTTTAGATTACTTAGATATTTAGGAAGTGGAAGTATGTGTGCGTGTGTGTCTGTGTGTATGTACGCTACATTTTATCATTGTACCTCATAGCAGAAAACTGAACCTTATCAAATAGGGTCCCTTCAAATTTTTCCTATTATAGTAAGCTTAGGGTTCCTTCCTATTCCTATCCCCATTGCCCCATTATGGCATAAATTCTAAATTTAAGGGAATAAAAGCAGTCTAACGGAATGTGATGAAAGCAAGCTGCAAGAATCTAGTCCTTGGATTACATCTATCCATAGCTGGCATCTACTGAGATGACCATTAAAAATAAAAATAGCTAACATTTATTAAACACTTATGTAGCCCTACGCTAGCTAGGTCCTTTACATATCTGAATTCACCCAGCCTTCATAACAGTCCATGAAGTAGGTACTATTATTACAACATGTGTTTTATAGGTAGGAAAATTGATGTACAGAGTTTAAAAACTGGGCTAGGTTTATGCAGCACTTAAGAAACAGAGCTGGAGCTTGAACACAATAGTGGAACTTTGGAACTGGAGCTTGGAATCTCTGTGCTCAGCAGGCTCTCCCTCTGTCTACCCCTTCCATATAATCAACCCTCCACATCAAAACAAGCTGAAGCTACTGTGTTATATTTGGAAGGTAATGTAACACATTCCACAGTGGCTTCCTCATCCCTTCCTCTGCAGACTGCCAGCTCTCTAGGTCCCAGCTGTGCCACTCATGTGCAATACATGTGACATAAAATGACTTGTCTGCTCATTCCTAGAACATAGTGAGGTTTACAGGGCCTCTGGGCCTCTCATGTCCATCAGCCAAATAACTCCATGTAAACCTCACTACATATTCACAGAGTCGTGGTTTCAGGAGTGTTCTAAGTGTATATAGTATTCCAGTATGAAAGCTGCATGTTCTCTGACTCTACCCAGGGGTGTAGTCAAAATAATTTCTAATTTTACGGGACACTGGTCCATGGCTATCTTTCTTTTCTTACTATATCTCATAACCTCTTCTCTGGTGCTTTATTGAGATTTACCAGATAAGGAAAATTAATTCTAAAGATATGTATTTTTCTCTGTTAGTTATTTTAGGTCAGGAATTTAACTCTTAATTCCAAAAAAAAAATCCTTACCATGCAACTGAAGTCTTTTGTCTTGAGGCAGTTGGGTCTCCCTTGAATTCAAAAGTACATTTTGAAATTGAGAACTTGAGTCCTTACTTATTTCACGTTGTTTTATTTATTTATATCTTTTCTTTTTTGTTGTATCTTTCCTTTCTTGAGGCAGTGAAACTAAAATACAATGTCTTCCTGAAATGAGAAGGCTGATGTGGAGAAGAAATTCAAAATTAAAAACACATTGGTTAAGAATTCAAAATATTCCATCATGACTTCAAAGCTCTAATTTTAAAGAACTGGAGAATTATCTCTATTAGTATCAGCAGGCATCTTATGTAAAAGTCACTTAGTGGTCTCTTTCCTTCCAAAGAGTGGGAGTGTTGGGACAAATTCTAAGAAACCTTAAGAATCATAACATTGCCTTTGAGTTTTAGAAGACAGGAGGAAAATTGAAAATATTTTACAGGAGCCAAAAGTCTGTGGTTCTGGTTCCAGTTCTGCCAATGGCTAGTTTGTTGCCAAAAAACAGTCACTCAAATCTTAATCTGTGAATTACTCAACTAACATTTCTGGAGCATCATCTATGAGTCAGACATGTTATCTGTTTAGCCATCATAACCTTAGTGCAGTCAGAAAGTTTAAATAACTTGTCTGATAGCTGATAGAAAATAACTGGCAAAACTGCAATTGAAGGAAGGCATGTATTTTCCAATATAATATTTCCCGATATCTAAAAATCCCATCTAGGTCAAAATACTCTATAATTCTGACTGGGAGTTAGCAGAAAAGTCTCAAAGATTTTGTTGGGAGGCTTTAAAGGTTTCATATATTTTACTCTGATCTGTTGCAAAATATTATCTTTGGATGATAAAACTGGATCCTTGCTTGCCAATACACTCTACCGAAGGCCTTCCCTCTTCTTTGCATCTCTTATTTTGTATGCGGTACCTGTGTTTTATCATGTCTTTTAAATATTTTTACACACACAAGGCTTACTAACCCCTCCAACATTTGTTAATAATATCTATTTTCCTAGTGATGGTTCTCATGGACCCAAAAGTGTGCAATTTATGTCTATCTATCCCCTCCAGGGCTACATTCCTATTAGGCAGTGTGTAATGTTTTCCCACCGTGCATACTGTCAGGCTGATACCACCAGTGAAATATGTGAATTAACACACAAGCTAACATCATTTTAACATTATAAAAATGTCATTTTTAAAGGGAGAACATACAGTGATAAACAACACGTGGGCTTGTGTTGAAAATCAGATATTAGAGAGGGTTTTCTAGTTCCCTTGGAGAAAACATTGATTAAGCAAACAGTTTTCCATTTACTTTTGCAGCGAAACACTCGGTTGATTTGCAAATGTGAATGAATTTTTTTTCCAGAACTTCTAAATGATGACTTCTTGTCTAATTGACAGCTGGAACAGTTTTGAACGTAATTTAATTTTCTAAAACTCAGAACTTAGAGCTTTGGTTGTTTGTGAATGGGAAGAGATTTTTTTTTTCTTTCAGTGGATGGAGGTGAAAAGTTTAGTTGTGAGTTCTATGAAAACAAAACAAAAACCAACAACTCTTAAAAGATCCATGTAGCCTCTAGCTTGTAATTTAATTTTTCAGGTCCATTTTTATTATTTTTTTGCCAAAATTTTCTCATTTCTCTATCATCACTTGTGTAGTCTGGAAAATAATATGTAAGAGACTCACAGGTCTGGAGAAATACTGAAGAACCCTTGTAAAAAGCCCTTTATACCCCTTACACATAAACTTCGGAGAAATAATCAACACAGTATAATATCTTACAGTTTGTACAAAATTTTTGTCCATGTTGAAAAGAGATGATAGTATAATAGCCCTCAATTTCATCAAAGTAGAATTTCCAGTCTCTGTTTAGCTTGCTTTCTCTGATGCAGAGGTTCTCAAACTTTGCTGTACATTGGAATCACCTAGGGAGTTTTAAAACTATGAGTCCTATAACTAGAGATTCTGATATCATAGGAAACTGCCTGGGCACCTGGATCACTGAAAGTGACACTAATGTGTAGTCAAGGCTAAGAATCATTTTTGTAAATGTTTTGTAAATTCTCAAGACATGCTCACTCATCATGCTGGGCTGCTGATCCTACCACCTCATCTAGTCGGGTACCTTACTCTCCTTTCTCTTCAGGAAGCAAACTAGACAGGAGCTATTCTCAAGGCCATGGCACTCTGTTATCAGTCTGCTGCACCTGATCTTCCATTAGATATGGCTTATGCCATTGTTGGCCATTGTATCTTCAGTGTTGCTGTGTCCTGAAATTTCTGTTAACAGGCTGATGGGATGCCTGTTGCTGCTTATACTTTACCCAGGCTCCTGGTTATTGCTGGCTTTAAATATTCACCTCAGCATCTTTCTTGGAATGTCTCCTTCAAAACCTGTCATGTATTAATTTCTTCATTAAACTGTATGTCATTGCAACATCTATCCAGTCAGGGAGATGGCTGGTACTAGATCTCTTGGCAAGGCAGTAGAAAAGATTAGCTAATTCCTTTCGCTTTTCTTGTTTCTCATATTAAGCACAAGCCCAGAGGACCCATTTCCTAGAGTTTATTCATAGGATGAAAAAGATATCTCAGCTCACTTAATTAAGGCTTAGATAGACTCAGAGAGGAGGATTTAGTAAACCTAGTCTTGCTTCTTTTCTAGCCCTGGATGCTAATTGCAATAGAGAACAAAGAGAATGAGGGGAAATGAATCTGGTTACTTTCTTTGGGTCTTTAAAGCTCCTTACTGGTAAAATTTGTTTAAAAAGTGAGGATAACATTTATTGCAAAGCAAAAGGACTTCAATCTACTGCTGGATTCTCAAAGAAAAAAATACTAACCTGGCACATAGCAATTTGGCAAGCTTGATTGAACCAAGAAAAAAAAATAAGGAGATGAAAGAATAATGAATAAATAAACAAACAGGATACAAGTAATGTAGCTTTACCTAAGCCATTCTCTGTTGCTAGGAGGCATGGACTCAGTTGAGACTAAAGAACTGCTTTATGGCTTCTAAGGGAAGGTCTCACAGCAGAGGATGGAGATGAGAAGCCAGCAAGAACTAAGAAGAAGCCCCATCAGCAAAAGAGAAATGCTGAGTACTTGCTAGTACCATTGCTCACACAAAAAGAAAACACTATGAATTCATCCACCACACACTTGCGCATCAGAGGCCAACACTGATTTCAGCAATGGACCAATGAACAACAAACAGCTTAGACCCAAGGATCAGCCGGAGACAGCCACAGGAGAGTAAGTCCTTATACTCCTTCAGGAATTCATTTAGATATCTACAATCAGAAGCATGTCAGCAATGACGAGGGCTGAGTAATTTTATACAAAAAAAAAAAAACTGAAGGGATTCTTGGAATTGTGTGATTCTGGCTGAGCTTTCAGAGAATTAGGTATTGAGTTTATTTTTCAGATAACAGATGTGTATAGACTCTGGAGGCAGATCAGTATAATGGTAGTTTAAAAACATAACAAAAACATCATGCTTTCTCTATACGGTCATATTAGAGCAAGGCAGAGCCATATTGAGAATATATATAGAAACAGCCTTAAGAACCTGCCTCTCAGAGAATCCAAGGTTTTACTCTTCTTTAGTGGTTTCTCTCCCATGATAATGAGAGACAAATCCTGCATCTTATACCCTGGATACTAGTATCTGCCTTACTAGTATCTAGCTCTTACTCTTGATTTTCTCCTTCTGTATCGTCATCCTGTCTTTTTCTAGTGGCTCCTTTACAATAGTTTTTAAACATGTACAAATAACTTTTACCATAAAAATTTATGCAAAGTATACAAGAAAATAAAACAACCCTCCTCAACTCAGTGTATTCTCAACTATTTCCTTATTTCTACTTACAATTAATATCATTAGTCCAGATTCATTTTTACACCAAATTTTTCTACCACTGCCCTGAAAATGTTTTTGCCAATATTTCTAATAATAGATTTATTCCTAAATAAAGGTCCTCTGCAGTCTTGTTTGACTTATCCTTGAACATGCTTTTTCTGCACTGCGTAACGTCTTATTTCTGGTTCCTTCTTATCTCTCCAGCCACTCAGTTTCATTCTCCGTTATCAGTTCCTCTTCTTCGGCAACCTCTTATAATCTCAATACTCCAGCATCTCTAACTGTGTGACTCCATCCATTTCCATGGCTTGAATTGTCTCATATATTTTGGTGACTCAAATTAATATGAGTCTTATTCTTATTCCTATGTGCCACAGATGTTAATTCAATTAAACATTAAATATTTTTACCATTCAAGCTGAATAGCCTAGAAAAGAAACAATCATATGGGTTTCCACGTCTACTTTTGACAGTCCTGGTGCCCATCTATCTTCTTGATTAGTCTTTATCTGGAGTCATATTTTATTTCTCTTTCTTACTGCCCTCCCCATTTTCACTTCTTCCATTTGATAAGAAGCTATCTCATTCAGGCCACTAACCGTTTTTAACCTTAATCACCACAAATAACAAATTCATGTTGCTATGTCAGTTCTTAATCTCTTACAGAAAACATCTACTCTTATCGAACAGCGATTGCTTTAAAATGCAAATATAAATATACTACAGCACTAAATAGTATTCACATTATACAACATTAAGTAAATGTCCTTTAATATATCATACCAATCATGTCACCATTATTTCTTAGCCATAATGAAATATGTCTGTCCCCTTTCTGATCCTATTACATATGTTTTATCTCAGCCTAAAAGCTTTTCCTGCTCCCTGGCTAATTCCTCTTAGTCCATAGGACCCATTTCAGGTGGCTTTTCCTCCAAATGACTTCCAAGTGATCAGTGTCTCAATGTCGGATAACCTATATGACAAGTGTCAGTTCTATGTGTTTTCATAGCATCCTGTTTCTCTTTCTATACCATTTAATACAAGATGAATCTTGGTGTGTTTGACAGTCTGCATTTCCCCCACTCAACCACAGCTTTGAAAGGCAAAACGCTGTCTTATTCACATTTGTATCCCTATTTCCCAACAAGTTTCTTAGGAGAAACTGAAACAAGTGGATATTTAACAAATGAAAGGATTAAAACGTACTGTCATCAATTTCATATACCTCTGATACAGTAGTATGAAACTTGGAGTACATGAAAACACTCATCCATCTTATATCACATATTAATTTTATTCTATCAAGAGTAATATGTCTTCACTTTCAACATAAACCCTTTCTGAATGTTATCTCCAAATCTTTTTAAGAATGTCAAAGGCAAAAGTGGAGGCGTGGCTTATGTAGGAGAAATTCTGGGACCGGGATTTCCTATAAACAAGATGAGATGCCCTCACCTCCTTAAACAGTTGTTTGTCTCTAGTTCTAATTTTTGTGCCAATTTGAAAGTTTCCTTAAAAGAGATGGGGAAAAGAAATCTATACTCTGTTGGATTGGATCAGCCCTTCTTTGTTTGTAGGGGAGACACTGTTTCTAGGTCAACTGAAAATACTTTACAGTCCTTGTGTGTGAGTGTGTGTGTGTGTGTGTGTGTGACGTTGTTTCACTCTTGTTGCCCAGGCTGCCTCGCAGGTTCAAGCAATTCTCCTGCCTCAGTCTCCTGAATAGCTAGGATTACATATATGTGCCAGCACACCTGGCTAATATTGCATTTTTAGTAGAGACAGGGTTTCTCCATGTTGGTCAGGCTGGTCTCGAACTCCCGCCCTCAGGTGATCTGCCTGCCTCAGCCTCCCAAAGTGCTGAGATTACAGCCGTGAGCCAAGTACCCGGCCCAGTCCATTTTTTCCTTTCTTTCTTCTCTCTCTTCTCTCCTCCCGTCTCTTCTCGTTCCCTCCTTCCTGTTTCTTCCTCTTCCCTCCTCTCTTTTGCTCTTTCTCCTCTTTGTCATTCCCCTCTCTTTGTCTCTCCTCCCCGCTCCCACCATTGTTTTATTTTGCTTTCTTTGTTTCTAGCCTATGGCAACTCATCTGCCACCTAGGTACTATCTATAAAAATGTAGTGAAAAATATTCTACTGCAGAATTCTATTAGTTCTTACTTCATCTGTTGTATAAAAGAACAGTTTATGAAAGACTAAGATAGTTCAACAAGGCAAAAGAGCATTTAAAAAGTCAAGAATATCTGGAAGTCATCTGCAAACTCAATTGTTTTACTATCGAGAGAGCATGTTTTGAGGTACATAAAACAGTAATATGTCCTGCTAATTCTGTAAAAAACATGTATCAGGCTGGGGAAGGTGGCTCATGACTGTAACAGCAGCACTGTGAGAGGCTAAGGCAGGAAGATTGCTTGAGACCAAGTCTTAGGTTCAAGACAAGCCTGGGCATCATGGCAAAAGCCCCTCTCTATAAAAAATTAAAAAGCCAGGCTTGGTGGCATTCGCCTCTGGTCCCAACTACTCGGGAGACTGAGGTTGGGGGATTGCTTGAGCCTGGGAAGATGGAGGTTGCAGTGAGCTGTGATAGTGCCACTGCAATCTAAGGCAACAGAGTGAGACCCTGTCTTGAAAAAATAAAAACAAAAGAAAACAAAAATACATCAAAACATCAATGGAGTTTTACATAATGTTACCTTAGAGTTCTCTTTAGACAATAGCATGTGAAATAATCTGATCTATATAACAGTGAAGGTAACAGAAAAGTTAAACTGTTCTACATACTGTTCAAATATTCACTCTCACATAAAAGCAAACACCTTAATAAGTTAATAAGTTAATTTTCAACTATCCATTAAGAGCCTGCTTTATACTCAGAATTATGTCATGAATGTTCGGTTTATTTTTTATTTTTATTTTTGAGACAGAGTCTCACTCTGTTGCCAAGGCTGGTGTGCAGTGGCACAATCTTGACTCACTGCAACTTCTGCCTCCCTGGTTCAAGTGATTCTCCTCCCTCAGCCTCCCAAGTAACTGGGACTACAGGTATGCGGCACCACGTCGGCTGATTTTTGTATTTTTAGTAGAGACAATTTGTCACCATTTCGGGCAGGCTAGTTTTGAACTCCTGGCCTCAAGCGATTCACCGGCCTGGACCTCCCAAAGTGCTGAGATTCAGGCGTGAGCCACCGTGCCTGACAGTTTAATTAGTGAGTTAATCCTATAAATTCTGACTGAGCCATTAGTATATTGACCACTATGCTAATTGATAATGCTACACAGGTGAAAAAAGACCAAAAAACTAATTTAACATAATTAAGAATTAATAGAAGCCAGTTGAAATATAGTTTTGTTTTAAAAGTAATGTATACAATATTTAGGCAGATCAATGTAAATCTCCTTGGAAAGGAGTCTGCAGCGTTTCTGAATACATTAGTATAATACATACATTTTCCAATAGACATGAGCTTCCAGAGGGAAATGGGCCAGCTTTACTAATAGGTATATTTTTTTTAATTGACAGCCACATAGCCATAGGAATAAAGATAATGGTAAAATCAAGTATCTGAAATTGTGTCACCTGTTGCTAAACATATTTCAGCCTCCCAATCCCCCAACAAAGTGGTGCCACTCACTAATCTTTATGATTCTATTTAAGGACACTGATTTTTTTGTTTTTTGGGGTTTTTGGGGTTTTGGGGGTTTGTTTGATTTTTTTTTTTTTTTGAATTTTTTTTGAGATGGAGTCTTGCTGTGTTTTCCAGGCTGGAGAGCAATGGTGTGATCTTGGCTCACTGCAACTTCTGCTTCCCCGAGTTCAAGCGATTTTCCTGCCTGCCTCCCACATAACCGGGATTTCAGGCACATGCACCACGCTTGGCTAATTTTTGTATTTTTAGCAGAAATGGGGTTTTGCCATGATGGCTAAGCTGCTTTTCAATTCCTGACCTCAAGTAATTCACCAGCCTCAGTGTCCCAAAGTGCTGGGATTATAAGCATGAGCCACGTCACCTGGCCAGACACTGCTTTTCTTAATTGTTCATTCACAGAGCTATTTTAAAGAAAAGTTATAGAACCTTTTAAGCATAATTAGAAGTGGGTCGTCTTTGTGTTTCTATTTATCAGTTTATGCGTAATGCTATTAAACACTGCTATTACTCTTAGAGTATGAATGACTAGACAGCAAATTGTTACCTTTATCTTCTTTTTCAAAAGAAATGTTGCTAAAGGAAGTATTAAGGTTTTGTTTTTTTTTAATTTTGGGAATCTGCATAAAACGGTCAGGGTACAATGTAGGTGAACATTCCATGTGTGTTTCTAATGATTTGATCTTGAAAACTTAAGTGGACACATCAAAAAATGATGATAATATCAATTCCTTATACCAATTGAGTAAACAACAAAATATATGCTTTCCATGCACATCAGAATCAGAAGCAAAGTTTCTCACTCACTCTCTTTCCCTCTATGTGTGTGTGTGCGTGTTTATGGAAAGAGTACAAAATTAAATATACTTCATTGTTAATTAAAGTCATGAAAATATATTTCTCTAATTTTAAAGTTATTTAAGGTATTTTTAATTCACTACATTAACCACATTATTAATGAGCAGTTACACATGCCATATTACACACAGTTTTTAACAACCAGAAATAAATGTGTAGTAAGGTTATGATACTCACATACTATTATACAAGCACAGCTGTTTAGCTGTACCTGAAGAGCTATTGTTCTGAACTTGTAGATTTGGTGATTCTTTTTTTCATACAAAGAATTTACTATCTCATTGATTTAATAATTCTTTTTCCCTAACAATTATTTACTGAAAGCTCAATCTACAATCTCACAGTCACTAAACGAGGACATACCATCTGATGCTAGAGGACCAATTCTTGTTTCTGTTAAACCTGGCTGTACTACTAATTAATTGCATAGATTTGAGCAAGTTAAGTAACCTCGCCTGTCTCATTTTTCTTGTCTGTATTACAGAAATGATACTAGTGCATAATTTATATTTTTGTTATGAAGAACACCAGAAATAATTTATGTAAATTATTCAGTGGCTGAAAAAGTTGACACTCAACTAATGTTAACCTATGATAATCAAATGCATAGTTATATTAATTTTTTAATGGAGATAAAGCCTAATTTAAAAACTAATGATAATTGAGTGAAGAACCAATTTACGCATTCTTGACTTTAGAATTAATCTATGTGATCATTCATTGCAGTCCTGTTTCTCCACTCACAATAAAACAACAACAACAAATTCCTTTTCAGTAGTGAAAGAAATGAAACAATATAATATAGCATAAAAATGTGGAATTTATAGATATATTGTATTTAAATTTTGAATTGAATGTAACCAATCTTTTTATTGTTTAAAATAAACTTTTAGTTTTAGAACAGTTTTACACTTAATAGAATAATTGTGACGACAACGTAGAGAGTTCCCATGTACCCTATACCAAGTTTGCTCTATTACTAAATCTTACATTCATATGGTACATTTGTCACAATTAATAGATCAATATTGCTTCATTATTATTAAAGTTTATATTTTATTCTGATTTCTTTAGTTTGTGCCTAATGTGCTTTTTCTGTTTTGGGATCCCACTTAGGATAGCGTATGATATTTAGTCATCACGTCTCCATAGGCTCCTCCTGGTTATGACAGTTTCTCAGACTTCCTTTGTTTCTAATTACCTTGACAGTTATGAAGTGTACTGGTCAGATATTCTGTAGAATGTCCCTCAGTTGCAGTTTGTCTCATGTTATTGAATAATTAGACTGGGGTTATATGTTTTCAGGAGGAAGATAGCAGAGATAAAATGCCATTTGCATTACTTGAGAAGTCATTTAAATTTTCTGAGACCTCAACTTCCTTTTACAAAATAGAGTGAAAATAAATTTCATATTATCTCCCAAAGATATTTAAAGTTTAACAAAGAAATACATATCAAAAGTTATAGGATGAGGCAGAGGATCGCTTAAGCTCAGGAGTTTGAGAACAGCTTGGGCAACATAGCGAGACCCTGTCTCTACAAAAATGTTCCAAGACTGTCTGGAACAAACAAGGATTTAGAGTCCCCTTTTTTAAAGAAGAGTAGGATTGTGAGGAAGTCAAGATAGAGTAGCAATGGAAGGTGGTGGAGTGAACTTACTTCACTCCAAAAGGAAATAAACCCATCTCCTTCTGAAACAGTATTAGTAGCTACCAAAGAACAGAGAGACTGGTTTTTACAGCTTTATTCACAAATATGACAGGAGAGCCTTTAGAGTAGAATTGGTCCACTTTTGCATGAACCCAAGAGAAAAAAATCAGCTAATTATTGACCTAATAAGTATATCTGAAACATCTAAATCTGTGTCATACATGCTACTTACACTCTACTTCTAAGATGTGATGCTGAAAACTCTGTTACTCTGTATGTAGACAAACATCACAATCAGATTTTGTCTCAGAGCCACTATTATATATCTGGAATATCACATTCTGAAAGCACTATGGTTTTTTGCCCCCCACCTTCAGGCTCAGATATCATCTGGGATAAGATTAACTCTAATATGTAAAAATAAAGAAGAAAAATAATTTACCTTGAGGATTGCTTGGGAGAAAAAAAACAAAACTTGATAAGACATGCTGTTGATGAGATAGTCAAAATGAGTTACTATTGATCAAAATGAAGTTTTATATTCAAAGATGAGTTTGTCAAATACTGAGAGCCCACACATTATGACAAAGCACATAGAGGATATTAGCTGAAGTAATGAACATTACTTCTGCTTACATTTCAATGCCTGCTGCTCAGCCATATGGCTCACCTAACCATCAATTTGGGAAAATAAGTTTGTCTGTGTGACAAAAAGGAGAGAAAGGAGTGCTACAGGAGACGATTTCAATAATCCAAGAGGAAGGAGGAAATGATCTAAACCAAGATGGGATAAGAAAATAGGTAGAAACAAATAAATGTAAATTTTTAGGAAAAGAAAAGATTAATTGATAGAGCTTAATAACTGACTCAGTATGAAAGTCAAAATGGAAAGGAGTTCATTGAGACTTGAAGGTTGCAAATATAGCTAGATATTAAATTTAAAATTGTGTTAATCAAGAGCATGAACTCCCAAGTAAAAGCTCTGAGACTACTTTGGGGATTGGGACCACATCTATCTATATATCTATAACTATCTACATCTATATCTATCTGTATATACATATACATATATGTACATAGTGTACATTTGTGTATTCTGCTTTAAAGAGAAAACTGTCATGGAAAAATTGTCTTAGTTCAGGTTTATTAAAGAATTGATTCATTAATAATGCATGTCTAAAAGGGTTGACAATATTCCTAGAGTTATTTCATTTAAATCCCTCTAACCCCATGCACAAGTTAAACTTATCCCTTATTGTACACGTAGGTATGGGAGAGTAAACCACAGTTAAACCTTGAAATCTTGAATTGCAATGTTTATAAACCTAAGCAACCACATCTTTAATGAGAACATACCTTTAACTTCAGAAATATTTTGGCAAAGCTACTTTCAGCAATATTATCTCTGGCAAAGCATACTTAATTTCATACTTACAGACTTTATTTTGCCAACATACACCTCAGCTAACCACCTACGAGAAATGTGACCTGTGATAGTGCTCACTCAATCTAAATTTTATAACCTGTCCTCAGGGTATTGACTTTTAAACACCATGGAAATCCATTATTGAACCAATAAATAGGGATAGAGTAGAAAGAAACCTGTACATTTATTCAGCTTTAACTCCCTTCCCCTACCTTCCATTGACCTCTGTCTCAGTATTTAAATAGAGCAAGCATACCAACAACAAATTAGAGGAAAATGAATTCCATTTCCACTAACAATTAGATGGATAAACTAGTTATGAGTTTGACATTTTGCTGTGCAGCTAAGTATCTTTAAATTAGTTCTGGAAGTATATGGAGTAGAGATGGAAAAACATATACATTATTAAAAATGTATTTATATTATTGAAAAAGAAAACTAGGAATACCTAAACATTTATTCATCAGCTCTCATTGTACAACTATATTCCTGATGTTGATCATCTCCACATGGTTATTTATCCTGTATTTCTTGGATAAGGGATTTCTTGAGAGAGCTCCAAAGTCGTTTTCAAATCTTGGACCTTATTCCAAAGCACAGCAGACACAGTTACCAATAATGCAAAGAACTTAAAACAAATACAAATTTCTTAAGAATATCTTGGCTCAAATAGTCCTTTCCTACTTCTAGTGGTCCATATTTATTTTGTTAAATGAGGATTTGTAATTTATAAAAAAAGTTTACTTGCATCTTATCAAAAACATGCAAATTTAATTGAAAGTGAGATACAGTTTTGAAAAATCATTTTAAATGACTAACACTGTTGAGGATGACATTCAGATAAACACTTTGCAGCTAACGATTTCTACCAGAGCAAGCTATTTAAGAATTACTTCATCTCCCATCTCCAATCTCAAAATGAAAATTTTTCTATTTTTTCACTTAGAAAATGTAAGTGATCGATATAGACAAGTCGATATAGACAAGTCTATACTGATCACTATATTTTGCCTTTAATTCTGGTCAAAACAGATTATCTTTCACTGCTTCCATCTAAAACAAACCCCTCCTCTGAGTCTGAGCTATAGCTCACATCTTTTTCTCATCTAATTCATCTTTGTCATACATTTTCCTTCTCTGGTCTACCATTATCATCAGCCTACAATCATCCTGAAATTACCATCTCATAGGATCTCCCAGACCCTATGTCGTCCTTCAGTTAAACTTTTTCTATTGAAAAACTTTATTACAACAGACCTCTCTAAGGGATGGTCTATACTTTTTTTTGTTTGTTTTGAGAGACAGAGTCTTGCTCTGTCACCTGGCTGGAGTGCAGTGGTGCGGTCTTGGCTCTCTGCAACCTCCGACTTCCTGGTTCAAGGGATTCTCCTGCCTCAGCCTCCTAAATAGCTGGGATTACAGGCATGTGCCACCATGCCCAGCTAATTTTTTGTATTTTTAGTAGAGATGGGGTTTCACCATATTGGCTAGGATGGTCTTGATCTCCTGACCTCGTGATCCACCCACCTTGCCCTCCCAAAGTGGAGGTGGTCTATTCTTTTTATCTCCAGTTTCTGACCTCCAAATTTCTCCTAAGTCTAATCCTAAAATTTTATTTAAAACATTTTACTAAAACTGGTTGTGACAAGGTTATCAATGACCTTCTTTTCATACCTATTGTCAATTCTCAGTTCTCTTCTTATGCAATCCACTGCTGCCATTTGATACTGTTATCACTTCCTTCTTTTTTGTATTATTTTCTTCCACTGAATTTTATGATTTCATACTTTACTAGGTTCCATTTCACATCCATGTTTACTTTTTCTGTCTCCTTTGCTAACTCTACTCGTTCGCATATTGAAATGCTGAATATTCTTCTGTCATCATTTATGTTTATGCCAGTCTAATGACATTACAAAACTCCTAAACTTAAAACGTCTTAAATCAAGCCATTTTCTGGGTCCAAATATTTTACTCAGTTAGCTGAGAAGGGCTGAAGAATGGGGAAAAGAGAGATGTGAGAAAGGGGAGACAGAAACTGGTTAAAGGGCATTTTACAGACAGAAAGAATGGTGAAATAAACAAACCCCCCCGCCCCTTGCTGAGGGGTAGGATGATCAATTTTCATTGCAAAGGTGTTAGTGTTTGAAAGATGTGATACCTGCCTCCTCCCCTCAGCTGAATCCTGCATAAGACTATGCACAATCATTGGTTGGTGCAAAAGTAATTGCAGACATTAAATGGGAAAGGTTATCTTTGTGAACATTTAAAAAATGGTCCCAGTTCCACATCTGGGTCCACGTGAGACCAAATAGAAACTACATATGGGGAAAAGCAAAATAATCTATAACCCAAGCACGTTAAGCAGAGGCAAGAAAATAGAGCCAGAAGGGACCATGATGATGTAAAGTCCTCCTGGAATTTCTCAGAAATGTGGAGAAAGAAATGTAAATAACGTGATCTAAACCTTTAGAGGTAGTGATGATAGCTAATTTCTGGATTACACATGCACATTTGCATCTGAAGACTATTGTCAACAAGAAGGAAGTATGATATGAAAAGCTGATATAAAATAAAACATTTAATTATTTTCTTAAATTCATTTCCGTTCAATGCCTGTGCTAATAAATGGTATGTGAAGATAAAATTCAATAGGGAGAAGTAGACATAATTGAAATTTTCACATCATGTATCCTTTACCTGGCATATCAGAAAATATCTTTACACAAGACCAAGTACCAAAAATCGTCCCCTGAACTAAAATATATGGCCTCAATCACCCTTCAAACACATCTGGATTTACACAAATTAAAGTAATTTAGCTTAATATGGAAGAGAATATAAAATGTATGTAAGAAATATTTCCTGTGAAAAGACTTTAGAACTGAGTGAATCTAGGATTAATCAACTTAAATTAATCTAAGAGTTACTTAGAATTTACTTGTGTATTATAATTTCATGAATTTTTCATGAGACAAATGAATGCCAGGTTAAAGAAGTAGCCTGTAAGTTTTTCTTTCCTGAAGTTCTTTATCAAAATCACATTAATATGCAATGTATCAAAGTAATGCAGTGCTAAAATAATAAAACTCAATTCCCTGTGTTCCTAGATTTTTTTTTAAACCAGAGGACAACGACTGCATTTTGTATATTTTCGTTTATAAACTACTTGGAGTTGGTTGTGATATTTACCAAAAACAGACTTGAATTTGTAAAGCCAGTGCCCCAGGAGCTATTACCTTGTAGATGTATTGATCTAGATTTTGGTTTTCAGTCAACAAATTTAGGGAGATGCCTTGAGTTTTGTTTCATGTTTCAAATCTTTGATCTCATTTAAATGTTTCCCATGCAAATGGAATTTTGTGTTAGCATAGCAAAGCAAAACATTTAGTAGACTATTAAATCAATTTTTTTTTTTGAATGCAGTCTCATTCTGTCACTGGACTGGAGTGCAGTGGCGCAATCTCTGCTCACTGCAACTCTGCCGCCAGGGTTCAAGCAATTATCCTGCCTCACCCTCCTGAGTAGCTGGGACTATAGGTGCATGCCACCACAGCCAGCTAATTTTTTGTATTTTTAGTAGAGACGGGGTTTCACCATGTTGGCCAGGATGGTCTCGATCTCCTGACTTCAAGATCGACCTGCCTCGGCCTCCCAAAGTGCTGGGATTACAGGAGTGAACAACCATGCCTGGCCTAAACCACTTATTTAAATATTAGATAGTAATTTAGAACAAAATATGAGGTAATGCAAACTAGCTAAAGCTAGATTCTGCTTTTTCTTTTATCTGCCTATTCTTAATCTCTATCATTAATGTTTGAGATCCTCTCAGGCTTGAGTAAAGTGACTCTAAATCATTCTTGAAGCAAAGAAAAGCTTGTCATATCCAAGCCCAGGTGAGCATCTAGTTTCTAGTCTGATTTCCCCAGATACTTCAAGTTTCATTTGCTTTTGAATCATCTGCCTTTGTGCTCTTTATTGCAGGGTAAACTATTGTTTGATTGCTGGTCTCTGATTTTACTTGGAGATAAAGAGCTATGTGAATTTTCCAAGAATTGTGTTAATTTCCAGAACAGTTTTTAAGATTGCCTTGCTTACACTCAGAATTTCTGAATGTGCAGCATTCTACAGTCCCCCACAGGTAAAATGAAATCACCCTAGGTGCTACACTTAGCATAATAGAATCCTCATAAATGTCACTTATAAACCCCTGAATCTAAAAAAAAAAGTTGAAAAAGATAAAAATTTAAAAGCACCAAAAAAAAAAAAAGAAAAGAAAAAGCATCACTTAAGCGTTTGGTACCCATTGTAATAGGGCCAGATATACCATTTGTATTAGCATGATGCTAGCTGCTGTAAAAACACTCCAAATGTATGGTGATCCAATTATAGAAATGTATTTCTCATTTAATAAAGTCCAAAATAGATTTTAAAAAGAAAGAAAAATGCAAACTAATCTGTGTCAGTCAGGGTTCTCCGGAGGGACATTACTAGGACACATGTATACATGAAAGGGAGTTTATTAAGGAGAAGTGACTCACACAATCACAAGGTGAAGTCACGATAGGCCACCTGCAGCTGAAGAGCCAGGAAGCCACTAGTGGCTCAGTCTGAGTCCCAAAGCCTCAAAAGTAGAGAAGCCGACAGTGCAGCATTCCGTCTGTGGCTGATGATGGTCTTAGAGCCCCAGGCAAACCACTAGTGTAAGTCCAAGAGTCCAAAGGCCAAGGAACCTGGTGTCTGATGTTCACGAGCAGGAAGCATCCAGCACAGGAGAAAGATGAAAGTTGGAAGACTCAGCAAGCCAGCCTTATCCCACCTTCTTTCACTTGTTTTGTTCTAGCCACACTGGCAGCCAATTGGATGGTGCCCACCTGCATTGAGGGTAGGTCTTCCTCTACCAGTCTATTGCCTCTTGTGTTAATCTCCTCTGGCAACACCCTCACAGACACACCCAGAAATAATACTTTGCATCTTTCAATCCAATCAAATTGATGCAATAATAACCATCACATAACCTAAATATTTTTCAAGTTCATGTTACTTCAGTAAGCTTTGGTAAATAAGAATATTGTTAGTTTAATTAAAATAGTCATGTCTTCAGAATTGTCAGAATTAAATATAATGCAAACACACAATTTCTCTCTCCGTTAGCTGTTTAAAATCCTAAGATAATGAGTTCAATGTAAGAACAAATGCACCAGCGCAGTGTCCATTAATGTGTGTATATAAAGCACAGCAGTAAAACAAAACCCCAGTTCTTACTTTTGTGATACTTGCCTAACATGCAGATGCTGAAAAATAATTGACAGGGAAATATATTGAGATGAACTTTGTCTAATATCCTATTTAAGTTTTTAAGTAATCTAAGCATAATTGTGAAGAACAAGGAAATTAAATAAATGTAAGTGGTATAAAAGTCTGTAAATGAACTTTTTAACAATAAAAAAATCGTAAGCAAAATGATTATAGAAACTTCAGACAAAATAGAGATGTATATGGAAAAAATTAAACACTACTGTGAAACAAGCATTCCATGTTTCCTGAGGCTACCGTAACATATTACCACAAACTTCATGACCTAAAACAACAGAAATTTATTCTTTCAGAGTTCTGGAGGCTGTAGGTATAAAATTAAGCAAGGCCATGCTCCTTCCAAGACTTTAAGGATGAATTCATGTCTCCCATCCTAACCTTTGTACTATTGTCACCATACATTGTACATTTTCCTGTTATCAACCCTACACTCCATTATTTGTCTTTTATCCATTTTATTTCAAAAATATTTAAATGTTAAGAAAACAGTCAATTTCATTTCTCTGGGCAATTACCATCATTTACCATTCCTTAGTGTGGATCCACATTTTCATCTAGTATCATTTTCTTTCTGCCCAAAAAACTTATTTTGACATTTCTTTTAGTTTAGGTTTCCTGGTAATGAATTCTTTTACCTTTGACGTCCATTTTTCTTTTAATTTTGTCTTAATTTTTGAAGTAAGTCTAGAATTCTAAGTTGGCAGTATTTTTCTTTCAGCACATTAAAAATATTGTTCCACTGTCTGCTGGTTTGCATTGATTCCAATAGGATATCTGCTGCAATCCAAATTTTTGGTCTTTGATGTGTGTGTGTGTGTGTGTGTGTGCATTTTTCCTCTCTTGCTTCTAAGTTTTTCTCTTCACTGCTTTTAAGCAATTTCATTATTACGTGACTTGGTGTAGATATTCATGTTTATTGTGACTGGGATTCATTGAGCCTCCTGGGTCTGCGGGTTTATAGCATTTATTAAAACTGGAAGTAAATGTTTTTATAAGTATTCCTACATTTTTTTTCTGCTTTCCCCCCTCTCTTCTCTGCTTTGGGATGTTAATTACATGTATGTTGGGATACTTCAAATTGTTGCCAATTCACTGTTTTCATTTGTTTTATTTTCACCAATGCACTGTTTTTATTTGTTTTATTTTTTTAAATTCACTTTTCTTTTTATGTTTCATTTGGGATAGTTTCTACTGCTGTGCCTTCAAGTTCACTAAACTTTTTCTGTGTATGTCTAATATGTCCCAATACTCTGTTAAGCAGGTCTAGTGTATTGTTTATTTCAGACATTATAATTTTACCTCTAGAAATTGAATTTAGGTCTAAAATGTATCTTATATGTATCTATTTAACAGGTTCAACATATTTTCTAGATTGCTGAATGCATGGAATACAATTATAACTGTCATTTTATCCTTCTATACTTACTCTTTCATCTGTTTCATTTAATGGATCAGTTTCAAAAAATCGATTTTTCTACTCATTATTGATTGTGTTTCCTTGGTTTTTTGAATGCCTAATAATTTTCTTATTGGATACTAGACATTGGAAATTTTACATTGTTAGGTGTTAATTTTTTAGTGTTGCTCTGTACCATAACCATATTATATTAAAACGGTTTGATCTTTTTGGGTTTTGTTTTTATTTTATATTTTTCATCAGAATTGCAACAGTGTTTAGCATGCAGCTAATTTTCCCCACTCCTGAGGTAAAATTCTTCTGGGTACTTCTCCTGTGCCCTATGGGTTTTATGAGGTTTTGTTCTCTGGCTGCTTGGAACAGAAATATTCCCAGCCCTTTGAAATTCTCAGAGATTGTTCCCTTGAATCCCATCAAGTAGTCCTTTTTTTTTGGCTTTGGCTGTTTCCTCACACATATGGACTGATCAGTATCATTTTTATTATTCATTTATTTCTATTATTTAGTTATTTCAGGCCACAGGCAATTTTGGTACCTGTTGCTACATCTTGGCCAGAATAAGACATATTTGCATTATATTATAGGCAACTGTGACCCAAATTTGAGGTACTTATTTTATTTTGATACAAAATTAAATTCAACTACAGTACAAACAGCAGTATATTTAAAGATCATGAAAACTGAAGTACATGAAGTACGAAGTGTCAAATTGGGTCATTTCCTTTACAACATGATTTTAACTGTCATTTGAACACATATAAAATAACACTGAGGAACTGAAGTGAAACATGTCACAAATATTACAGTTGCCATATGTGCTTTCAAGTTTGTCTTCTAGAATTGACTTGCCATCTCAAGACTTCATTATGGAGAGAACTATAGTTATTTTACAGACTAAAAACTTTACTCATTTGAAATTTTACAGAATTTTAAGGCCAGCATACTGTGGGTTCATTTCTCTTAACCCGTAGGGTCAAAAGCAGTGCTTCACTCAAAATCCAATAAGCTTCTAGTTCAGATCTTAACCCAACCTTATAACCTTCCGCATGGAAATTTGTCCCATCAGTTTAAGCTAACAGGATCACTTTGACTCCTGATAGAAAGGTTTGAGTATACCCATGCGCCTTCAGACTGGCATTAGTTACCCTACCAAATGCAGAAGGTCTATAAGCCAGCTTCTATATTGCAGTAATGCAAAATTGGGTGTTGTCACTACCAGATCTCCAAATAAGATTTGTTGGAGTTTAAATTTTCTCATTAACCTTCTTGTATATAAAACTTCCAAGTTCAGTGCCATCGCTCACTTGAGATTACAGCTAGAGATCTGCAGCTTTGTGAACCAGGGTGAAATGATTCTTTGATAGTTTGGATTTGCCTGTGTCAGAAATCATCTGACAGCCATCAAGGCAAAGTTAGAGGGCCAGCAGAGCCCAGCCGTAAAGCGTTGATCTAGAAAAATATCCAGCAGTAGTACTGCCAAGTAATACTGCCAAGACTTACTTATTCACATGTTTAGGAAGCCTTCCATTTTCTCCATTTGGAACAAATTTCATTTCAAAAGTCACTTGCAGTTGGCATTCTAGTCAATTATTTTTCCAAAGTGATTTCTGTCTTAAGAATATTATCGTTGTTTCATTTTTGGATAAAGGTAAGTTTATACTGTCAATGACAGGTTAGCTATTTGGCAGCTTTTAGCTGGATCATACGTGGTAAGAAGAAGCCCATATTATTGGACAGTGCATAGTACCCGTTCCTGCTTCTGATTTTCGACTCATTGCACAGGGTTGGCCGAGACTTGCAAAGACCTGATAGATGAGTCATATTTCTCCCTTGTTGCTGAATACCTCTTTTGCTGACAATCCTCTCTAGTGTGCACTGATAAGAAACACAAATCTCCACAGACTTTCTGCTCACCTTCTTAAGTCTATCTTTATGCCTCTTCCTGAGACCACTTTGGCTCTGATTTTCCATCTTGTTATTTCCAGGCTCCAGTTAGACTTGCCAATTGATTGAATACTGCTTAGGAGTCTGTATACACATTTATGTTTTCATACAAAGTTGATGAGCATATGTGTTTCTGCCAGTTGACAGCATTTCCTTTAGCTTTGTCCTCTGGAGACAATAGGCACTGTCTTCTTGGGACCCACACATGTGGAGTTTTAGTGATGCAGCAGTCCAGCATATCAGCCTGATTCTTTCAATAACCGGACTTAAGAGTTTTCCTGTTTTGACAGTTGACTAAAGGAACCCATCCCCAAAAGGTCATTGTTATAAGTTAAGTGAGACGCAAAAAATGCAGCAAAGGTAGGTGATTTGAGGCAGTGAGCTATCAATTCACAAACTTTTCTTATATCCTCTGGACCAGCAAGCTTGGGCTTAATCTCAAGTCTATTATTTCCATCATAAAATGGATTTGTACTCCTCATAAGTTGGTAGATAGGATAATATCCAGATAATGATTCAGTGCTCTGTTTTCATGGTTACTTGACATCAGACAGAGCTCAATAGCATACAAGTACCTAATTTTCAAATGCTGGGCAGTTCTTTGGGACAGAAGGCCTATTTTCCCTCCAAATTCTAGGGATCCAAACTGACATTTCCTATAGCATTATGCCAGTGATTTCTTGTGTAATTCCTACTTACCTATCTTTAGCTATCAAGGATATCTTTGGTTTTGTTAGGATTTCCAAGTGAGAGGGAACACTGTAGGCTGGACCTGCCCCAGAGCTCTCTCTTACTCAGAGTTTCACTCAAAATAGGTAGTTTTCACAGTCATATAATAAATAGGTCAGAGAGTCACTTTCAATTATAGAATATACTTCCCTGAAATCCAAAGAGGTCCAAAAAGCACTGTGCTTCTTTCTTAGTGGTAGAAAATTCAAGATCCAATAACTTTGATTTACTTGGCATGCTCCAGATAATTTTATCCCTAAAAAAACAAATTGATGTGGCAGGCACTAGATTGCTGTAGAGATTATCTCTCCAACACTCTGCCATTATCTTGTCAGCATATTCAGAATACTTGGAATTTCTTGTCTACAATATTAAATTAGCCTAATGTCATCAATATACTTGATCAGCATGATTTTCTGCAAAACATAAATAGGTAAGTTTTCTAGACTATATAGTGACAGAGAGAAGGACAATTAACATAACTTTTAGACATAGACAACAATATGACTATTAATTTTCCTATATAAATCTAAACTATTTCTTATCATTTTTACTGATTTATTTATTAGATCAAATGTCTCACACCAAGGGCAAAATGCTGTATCAATATAATCTAGAGAAGTTGTTACATAGGGCACAGCAACTGGAATTGGGGCTAACACTTTATTAAGTTTAGGGTAATCCGTTATCCTTTTTCATACCCATTTGACATCTTTTGTGAAAAAATAAGTGGAATGTTCATCAATACAATGAGGACAACCATCACGGTTAATTCTTTGAGGATGGTGCCAAACTCTATAATTCCTCCTGGCATGTAGTTTTGCTTCTAGTTTACTATGTCGAGTGGGAACAAGGAGGAGGGATATTTTGTGGGCTTTCAGTTGAATGTTTTTTACTATCATAGTAGCTCTTACTCCATAAACTAGAGATGCAATGTGGGAGTTTTGCCTGTTGCTCAGTATAATCCTCCCAATTGTATACTTTGGGCTTGGGAAAATGTTGGGTCCACCATTCCATTGAAACCACTATGAAATAATATTGACACCCAACACTCCATTTATCAATTGGCCTTTATAGCTCTCTAACTGAGGAGGCATGGTGATGGCCCACAGGTAGTGTCAGCTCTAACCGTGTAGGCCACAACCCTCAAAAGACCTAGGTGTCTACATCCCAAGATATCTTTACTCTAGTTCCTTTGGAGGAAGGTTTGGATAATGTTGTATGTGTTTGCAGTGAGACTGTTGGAGTCCTTCTTCAGAAAAAGCCTCCTTTTAGAACAATGGGGCTGAGTTTGTCACTTAGCTCAAATCTAGAAATTCAGCAAGAGATTATGATATTTTCATCTTGGTGTAGAAAGCCTTTTGCATTTTAAAAAATATTTTTCTGGTTACAAAAGTTTTTCAATTTTAATTTTTTTTTAAATCTGGTCACACAAGTCAAACAATATCTTAGTTGGAAGCCTATCTCTCTTACAACTGGAAATAATATGATATATTAGTCATCATACAGATCTTTGCAAATTAAAGCACCAAGACTGCCACCTCTTTCTTGCCATAATGGTAATTATATCTACTTTGTCTCTGTTGGGTATGTACCATCACTTGTTTTTGCCTATTATGGGAACATATCAGGTCTATTGATAATAAGTCTAATTCCAGGATAGTTTCTCTTACCTTCAATCCTATACTACACAGGGCAACTACATTTAGCATCTCAATGATGCTGATACTCGTTCACTAGTGCATTCATTTCTAATTGCCTAGGGGAAAGAAGTAACCTCTGGGCCATCTAGGGAACATAGTTATTTCCCAGGATCTAGGAAACATGGATAATTCCTGGTCTCACATAATAAGTTCATTAGGTACTGGACCCAATTTTTTTAACTCAAATTTTTATCTCAAAGAAACAGGTCACTTTTTTGTTTTTTTTTTTTTAACAGATGGCCCTGAGTTGTGCCCTGGGCCCAATTTTTGTCCAATTTTCTCACATGCCAAATTTTTGGAGACTTTAGACACTTAACTTCATACTTTGCCAAGGCAGTACCAGTATCTGCACCTGATTTTCACCAGTCCTTCACTATTGTCAAAATTTTAAAGTGATTTTGGTATAATAGTGGATCTCAAACCTAACATATATTTGAGTCACCTAGAAGTCTTCTCAAATAGGAGATTCTGGGCCCCATCCCTCAAATTTTGGTTTCACAAATCTAAGAAAGCAAAAAGAATTTGTGTTTCTACCAGGTTCCCAGGTGGTTCTAACGCTGCTTGTCTAGGACTACACTTGGAGAAGCAGTGTTGTAATCGGCGCTACTTCTTCCATCTCTGTCTCATTCCAGTGCAATACATCTGGGAGTCTCAGGAAATGTGATGCTGAAGCATACCAGCAATTGTCACCACCCTACTTACCAAATATGTTTTCCTTATTGAAATCTGACTCGTAAGTGACTCAATTCCAGAATCCCAATGTGAAGGGCTGCTTTCCAGACTCTGTGTAACAAACGGTCCTGGTTTTGGTTCCCTGTGAAAGCCAAACTGGAGACAAGGACCTAGGAATATATAGTTGATAAGAAAGGCAATCTCAGAAAATAAAAGTGAGGTTTTGGAAAAAGTAAGACAGGAAAGCGTTAACTGGCAGTAACTACTGTTTTACCAAGTTGGTTACTACTGTGAACAACTCAGAGACTATCCCTCTGGTGATATCCCATTAAGGTATCATGCAGGACATGTCTTAGAATTATCCACCAAAGGACAAGGAAGCTGTGCACCTGTGTCCCTATATTCATCTCAGTATCTGAAGGTTTCTTAGGGGACATCAAATTCTGCATTTCATTATTGTGCAAACTCATGGCTGAATGATTTTTGTGTAAAGAGTACCTATATATTAGACACTGGCAAATATGTGTGAAACTGTCTTTTAAGTGGGTCAAGGAAATGATGCCTCACAAGTGCCCGCTATAGCGTATTACTTAGATGAATGGATATGAAGACCAGATGAAACAGTTAAAAGAATTGAAGTTACAGTAATTGGATTTGGAGAATAGTATTCATGGAGGTGGGCAATGAGATGGAAGTGGAGACATTAATGGACTGGAGTATTTTACCTTATGCTTTAGAGAGCAGTTTGACTTTTAGAATTATGCATATTCATTATTTTAAGTAAAAGTTAAAGTTCATGTGGTTGACAAATGCATTAACTATGGACTGAAATATTAGTTTGGCATTCCTTGAACTAAAAAGTTAAGCTATTTCAACATCTACTTCTTAATTCTTCATTTGATATACTTTGTTTTTGTCCGATTTTTCTCCTGTTGCTACAGCTAAGACGTAATAATCTCGAAAAGAGACAGATTACTTTTTCATTTCTTTTTGTACAGATGGCCCTGTATTGATTTGCCAAAGATCCACCCAAGAATCCTGACTCATTGAAGAAGGGTGGAGATTTTCTGAGCTAAGCGAGACCTTTCCTCAGAGGTCATTTTCTCTACCACTTCTCCTGAGGCAACTCCTGCAGCAAGTCCCCAAGGACAGAATCAGATAATAGGAATCCAAAAACCTGACTTCACTGTGAGCTATGATACAAGGTCCAAGACCTTCAGCGGCAGCCAGTTTTACTGAGTTACTAAGAGTCAAGGAGGTAAAAAATGTTTTTCTGTTTTGTTCTTTATTGTTAATTAGATGAGAGTCACAGATACGTCATTGTGAAGTTTCTTTGCTTTCTTTTCAGAATTAATGTGCATATTTTTAGTAGGTTGCAAAAATTCAAGCACTGAACATGGAAATAATTTACCATGTTGTCATATTGCTCTGTAACACTATATAGACATCCTTTTCTGTGTGTAGCTGAGACTATATATTTCCTGAAAATAGGTACTTCACCTCTTTCATCTCTGTGATACATTTTCTAGACACAGAATGCTGGGAATTATAATATTTAATATTTTTACACAAATAATAATGTTAATGAATGGCCATGTGTGACTATCAAAAACCCCAAATTCTTGTCCTCATTTTTATATAGAATTCCAAATCTGCATTTTAGCAAAGTCTACTCTTGGTAAAAGGTGCCCTAAGTGTGTTTACTATCATGACTTCTATTGTTAGAGTTTCAAACAGCAGTGCAGTAAGGGATATGAAGGGAAGAAACTTATTTGAGGCCAGGTAGAACTGTCGCACTCTTCACAAACCACACTACATTTGTACTTTAGCTTATCCTAACCAATGATCACCACTTTCTAGTAGAATCACATCTATGTCGGTATATTCTTATACATGCTCTGACTCATCAGTCCCAATTTATGCCCTTCAATAAAAGACACTACAGTAGTTGTTTTGCTAAACATCTGCTATATAAATATATATTCATAAAACTTGCAAATTGGCAAGAAATTTGAAAACCATTAAATCTAACCACTTACCTTTATGAATTAAATAAACATAACCCACTCAGAAAAATAAAATAAATCTCTCAAGTAAACAGGGGCAAAATTGGCACTTAAAATGGATCCTCTGATTTCTAGTGCCAGTTTCATTATAGCCCACTGATATATTTTTTCCTGGACTTAACTGAAATGCATTTTCTCTGTTGACAAACTTGAAATCAAAGGAGAACAAATGATTTGTGAGTTATGTCATCCGATTTATAGTGTAAACATAAAATGTCTATTCTGGCTGATGAAGAAAGAAGCCAACATACTCATAACTTAAGAACGGATGACTTCCAAAGAGCAATAAGCAATAATTGTATTCAAGAAATGAAAATGAAATGATAAATAACTACTTTTTATTAGAATAAACATAGCAATTTTCCTATTATACTTAAAACATTAAAAATAATATATTTTTTAAAAATGTGTTAAATACACGATTAGGTGAAATCTGGTTTCAATAGCAATACCAATAATAACATTTCTGCAACAATTAAGCAACAATTAAGAGTTGGAAACCCACACATTCAAGAATACTACCTCAGCTAATGTGTACAAGCCTGAGAGTAATTTTGTTAGAATTTGTATCTTTTTATCAGATAAGCAACCAGATTCAAAGGTGTGAGCTGGTTTAACCACAGAAAATAATTGATAAATGAGAAGTGGGAACTGAAGGACACATTTGCTGACCACAAAAGTTTTTGTTTGTATGTTGCCTTTTTATTATTATTTTCACTAAACTACTTCTTAACGATTAATTTATATTCTGTTGCATATGTATTTCATAGTTTGAAAAAAATCAAGAGAAAAAATAAAGTTTCCAAATTACAAAAAATCTCAATTTTTCAATAATGTTCCACATTTTAAAAAAATTCAAGTAGTCATAACATCTGCAAAATATGATCATTTTTATAACTTTTATTTTAGGTTCAGGGACATATGTGAAGGTTTGTTACATAGGTAAACTCCTGTCATGGGAGTTTGTTGTACAGATTATTTCATTACCCAGGTATTAAACCCAGTACCTAATAGTTACTTTTTTTGTACCTCTCCCTCCTCCTACCTTCCACCTTCAAGTAGTACCCACTGTTTGTTGTTTTCTCCTTTGTGTTGATAAGTTCTTATTATTTAGCTCCGACTCATAAGTGAGAACATGTGGTATTTGGTTTCCCATTCCTGCATTAGTTTGCTAAGGTTGATAGCCCCCATCTCCATCCATGTTCCCATAAGACATAATCTCTTTTTATGGCTGCATATTATTCCATGGTGCATATATACCACATTTTCTTTATCCACTCTGTCATTGATGGGCATTTAGGTGGATTCCATGTCTTTGCTATTGTGAATAAGGCTGCAATGAATATTCACATGTACATATCTTTATGACAGAGTGATTTATATTCCTATGGGTATAAACTCAGTAATGGGATTGCTAAGTTGAATGGTTCTGCTTTTAGCTCTTTGTGGAATCGATTGCAATACTGCTTTCCACAATGGTTAAATTAATTTATGCTCCCACCAGCAGTGTGTGTAAGAGTTCCCTTTTCTTTTTTGATTTGTATCTGTTATTTTTTGACTTTTTAATAATAGCCATTCTGACTGGTGTGAGATGGTATCTCATAGAGGTTTCAATTTGCCATTTCTGTAATGATCAGTGATATTGAGCTTTTTTTCATATGCTTGTTGGCTGCTTGTATTTTCTTTTGAAACATATCTGTTTTAAAAAGTGATGTAATATAAAAAGATATTTAGAAATGCTAAATATTCCTACTGCATTTGTTCATTTATTTTCAGTTTGAATGATATCCCTTTTCTTTCCCAGAGTTCATGGTGTAACTATATATTTTATAAAATATATATTCTGTTACATATATATAATATATATATAAAATATATATATGTTTGACTATTTTAAAATGAAATTTATAACAGCAAATAGCTAGCTTATAATACATGATTTTGCCACAGTACTGTGATTATTCAGTGAATGATATAGAATCTATGCTTTTTTTAACCTTTGGAAGATAATTACAGCTCTCATTGATAACCTACTCAAAAGCCTCTTAATAATTTAAGATAATCATAGAGTAGACAGTAAGTAATGGGAGGTGATCACTTGCAAGGTAAGAATTTGTTTTATATGTGCCATTAAGGTACCAGCAATTAGAAATGTTTAGACAGGGATCTGTATATGAATCAGGAAGGAGTCTTGTTGCACAGAATAAAAATTAATACCCACCAACTTGAGAAAAAAAGAATACAGTGGATGGATATCAAATAGCTCACAGAATTCACAAAAACAATTGCCAATCAATTTCAGCAAACAGGTCAGCACCAAGGGAGGTTACACAAAAGGGAGAACAGCCAGGGCCTGTGCAGGAATAGTCTAACATACTATCCATAGCAGCAGAGGTGACATTTATGCCACTGGGTACTCTCTAACATTGCTAAGCTCACACGGCCACCATTGCTGTTGAGCACTCAGTGCTATGAAAGGTTTTGCAACTATTTCTGCATCTCAGTATGAAATGCTTATGATCCAAAGTCTCCAGTGAGGATCTTATTGGCCAAGTCTAGGACACATGCTCGAGCCTTAGTTTGTCACACATGGGAAGAAGTTGTGTCTGTCTCCGTTGGCTTACTTATTTGGATAAGGACGATTTCTTCTCACCCAGACCCACACTGGAAGAGAGTCTCTCCAAAACAGAATGAATGCTCAGATGCCTGATGTAAACAAAGAGACAAATGCTTGCAAAGAGTCTCCATATTAAGAATTATAGCTGAAACTTTATTAATCTCTATAAAAATAAGAACCGTTTTTTCTATCTCCTACTGGAAAATTTGTGAGCTCTTATCTTGGTGTATGCCATTGATGAGTTACCTTTGTTTGCTCAAATGCTGATTAAGAAAATATAAAGTCACGGTTTTTAATTAAAAATAAAACTAGTTTTACTAAGCCTGATAGAGAATATAGAAGTACATTTTACACTTTTATTATATAAAAAATTGTTAAGAAGAATATTATCAGTATTTTAGCCTATTAAATCCTATTTCTGTATATATTTGAAAAGCAGCAATGAACATAGTTATGTAATCATCTTAATATATATATATATATATAATCCTTCTGTATATCATTTCTAAAACATGCATAATGTATATGTAGTATTTTGAAATCTCAAAGTGAGTTTATACCCATTGTTTTTATTCTGGAAACAAACTAGTGAGGAAACTGGGGTTCAAGGACAGGGCACAGAATGTTAACATCAAAGCTTAGGCAAGGAAGCTTTCATTCAGTTTATTCAGCACGCTTTGCTAGATGTTGTGGAAGCAGAGACACATCAGATGCAATCCTACTGTATTAGGCTGTTCTTGCATTGCTATAAAGAAATATCCAAGACTGGATAATTTATAAGAAAAGAGGTTTAATTGGCTCGTGGTTATGCAGGCTGTAAAGGAAGCATGGTGCTAGCATCTGCTTGTGGCAAGTCCTCAAGAAGCTTACAATCATGTTGAAAGGTGAAAGGGTAGCAGAGTATCTCACATAGTGGGAGGAACCAACAGAGTGGGAGGGGAGGTGCCACACACTTTTAAATGAATGGATCTTAAGATAGCTCACTCACTATCACAAAGACAGCACCAAGCCATGAGAGATCTGACCCCATGACCAAAGCAGTTCCCCACCAGGCCTCAATCTCCAGCATTGGGGATTACAGTTCAACGTGAGATTTGGGCAGTGACAAATACCCAAATTATACCATTCCACCCTGGCCCCTCCCAAATCTCATGTTCTTCTCACATTGTAAAATGCAATCATGCCTTTCCAACAGTCACTCAAAGTCTGATTCCAACATTAACAAAAAATTCCAAAGTCCAAAGCCTCATGTGTGACAAGGCAAATCCCTTCCACCTATGAGCCTATGAAATCAAAAACAAGTTATTTATTTCCAAGATATAATGAGGGCATAGGCAAAGGGTAAACATTGCCATCCCAAAGAAATCTGCCAAAAGAAAGGGGCTACTGGCCCTATGCAAGTTTAAAGCACAGCAGGGCAGTCATTAAACCTTAAAGTTCTAAAATAATCTCCTCTGACTCCATGTCCTGCATCCATGGCACACTACTGCAAGGAGTGGACTCCCAAAGCCTTGGGGAACTCCATCTCTGTGGCTTTGCAGGGTTCACCCCCCAGTGCTGCTCTCATTGGTTGAAGTTGAATTCCTGTGGCTTTTCCAGGAGCACAGTGCAAGCTGCCAGTGGATCTACCATTTGGGTCAGAAGAACAGTGGCCCTCCTTCTCTCAGTTACACTAGGCAGTGGCCCATTGAGGACTCTGTGTGGGGGCTCCAAACCCACATTTCCCCTTGGCACCTACCCTAGTAGAAGTTCTCTGGGAGGGCTCTGCCCATGCAAAAGGCTTCTGCCTGGCACTCAGGCTTTCTCATACATCCTGTGAAATTTAAGTGGCAACTGCCAACTATTCTTTACTCTTAGATTCTGTGTACCTACAGGATTAACATAAAATAGAAGCTTCCAAGTCTTACAGCTTGCATTCTCTAAAATGGCAGTTCAAACTGTACCTGAGCCCCTTTGAGCCCTGACAGGAGCTGGAGTGGCCAGGATATGGGAAGCAGTATCCCAAGGCTTCTCAGGGCATCAGGGCCCTGGGCCTGGCCCACAAAACCACTGGGTCCTCTTAGACCTAGGACCTGTGATAGGAGGAGCTGCCATGAAGTTCTCTGAAATACCTTTGGGGCCTTTCTCACATTATCTTGGATGTTAGCACTTGGCTCACTTTTGATTATGGAAACTTCTCTAGCAAGTGGTTGCTCCACAGCCTGCTTGAATTTCTCTACTGAAAAAGCTTTTTCTTTTTTGCTACATGCTAGGCTGCCATTTTTTTCAAATCTTTATGATGCTTTGCTTTCTTTTTAAATATAAGCTCCAACTTTAAGTTATGTCTTTGTTCCCACATCTGAGTATAGGTGTTTGGAAGTTGCCAGACCAACTCTCGAATACTTTGCTGCTTAAAAATTTCTTCCTCCAGATACCCTCGATCATCACTGTGAAGTTCAAACTTCCACATATCCCTAGGGCAGGGGCACAATGCAACCAAGTTCTTAGCTAAGGCATAACACACATGACTTTTGCTCCAGTTCCCAATAAGTTCCTCATTTCCATCTGAGACCTTGTCAGCCCGAACTTCATTGTCCATATCACTATCAGTATTTTGATCCCAACCATTTAAACAGACTCTACGAAGTTCCAAACTTTCCCTCATCTTCCTGGCTTCTGAGCCCTTCAAACTCTTCCATCTTCTGCCTGTTACCCAGTTCCAAAGCTGCTTCCATATCATCAGTTATCTTTATAGCAATGCCCTTCTCTTTGTACTGATGTTCTGCATCAGTGTGTTCTTGCATTGCCATAAAGAAATACCTGAGATTGAGTAATTTATAAGAAAGGAGGTTTAATTGGCTCATGATTCTGCAGGCTGTACCGGAAGAATGGTGCTGGCATGTGCCTCTGGTGAGTATAAAGGAAGCTTCTAATCATGGTGGAAGGTGTAGGGCTCACAGACCATCTCACATGGCAGGAGTGGGAGTAAGGGAAAATAGGAGGAGACATACCACAAGCTTTTAAATGACTAGATCTCAAGAAAACTCACTCACTATTGCAAAGATGTCACCAATCCTCAAGGGATGTGTCCCCATGAACAAAACAACTTTCTACCAGGCCTCATCTCCAGCATCAGGGATTACAAGTCAACATTAGATTTGGGCAGGGACAAATATCTAAACTATGTTACCTATCTACTTTACCCAAGCTATCTATACCTTCATCTCCTAAGGCTCCTAAGTAGAGGGCTCTCTGAGTTTCTCAGGGAATTCTAGGAGTTCAAAATGGGAAATCAGAAGGATAACCAACATGACCCTATTTCAGCTATTCCTGGAACTTAGAAGCCTCATTTTTCTATAAGCCACTGCCCCAGTTCCAGGCAGAATTAGGTTCTGTCCTTCCCATAAAGTGATTCCTTCATCATTCCTCACTTTCTGCCCCTTCCTCTGTTGTTATTGAGCTGGAAGTATGTGGATTTATTAAAGATGATGACTCTGTAGATGTTTTGGGTGTATAGACATTTTTACAATCCCTATCAAAATGCCAATGACATTCTTCATGGAAATAGTAAAAACTATGTGATTGCCATGGAGTTTCTTTTTTTTTATTAATTTTCCTAATCCTTCTAATTTGACTGATCAAATAATAGTTTTAGAAGTTAAATTTTCAGCCATCTTACGAAGTTAGGCGGCCTTGGAACCCTCTTGTGGGTCATCACTATCTAGATGGGAACATAATTGCTTTCCTGCTGTGAGATTGAGAATCTGGTTTGTGACAAACACTATGGGTTGACTGAATGCAATATTCTTAATCCAGTTTAACACTTGTTTATCAAATTCTCCTGCAGCTAGGAATGGCCATATGATGTGTTCACCAATCAGACATCAAGCAGACTATGGCTGGCGAGCTGTGTAAAAATAGTTATTTTTCTAAGGATAATACATGTATGGCATATACAAGAAAAAGAAAGTTATCTCTTCCTCTGAAGTTTGAAACAAACTAATCTCTCAAAGTAACAATCATTTAGCTAAAATTGATACCCTAATCCTTGCTGTAAGCAAACAAATAAACCTTGGGGATGAGAAATGACTACTACAATTTAAATAGAGGCAGAGTTAGTAAGCCAATATCAAAGCAAATCACATAAATATCTTGTACTGATACTGTTATTGTTGCTATTCAATTCAGTCAGGAATCTGGAGCTACTGTGTGGATCAAAACCATTAAGGAATTTGAAAGTTCTTTGAGATCATAAACCTTCAAATAGAAGGCATCATGTTGCAGTTATGTTTTCTTCTAATGACCCTTAACCTTTCACACTTCAGCACTTAAATCTACTTTCACTTCCAAGATTTCTCAGAGTCCACATTGACAACAGTGGATTTTCCACTTGCTCTGACAGTAAAGGGCATATCAGTAGCTCTAGCAATCTGTATCTGGACCATATCTTGGCAAAACTGTAAAGTGGGCAGGGTTTGCTATGGAGAATGCCCACTCATCTGCTGTCCTGTGTTTTATTTCCTGGTAAGTCATTCACTGGAAATTTTTAAAAGGTCATCTTGTAAGGGCTTAAGCTGTGAACTTTTCAGAAGGAGCATTTAGGACACACCAAATGATGGTTGACTGATCAGCAGTCAGGCAATAGCTCTGTAAGACTCAACACCTAAGCAACCATCCATGATCTGTCTATTCCCACAGCCAGTTCTGCCTGTTGGGCAACATTGTGAGGCTTGCTTTTGATCCCAGTCATTGAAAATTCCTGTTCGACAGATTTCCCACTGTTTACATTTCCCCTAAGGAGGAAGCAGTCTGTGGACTCCTGACATTTAAATTTACCATTAAAATGAGGTTTTTCTTTTTCCCATCCTTGCTGCCAATTATTTCATAGTGGCAGATCTGGAACATTTGCCAGCCCCACAAGGCGTGCAAATGGGTTCTCCATGGAGATGAAATTCTTCATTGTTGCTATTCCAAAAATGTATGCTTTGAAAAGAATGTGCTGTGTTCTGTAAATATCTCTCCTACTGATACAAGTTTATATCTTTGCTACTGGAGTTTGAACACCTTTCTTTTTTTGTCAATGCAAACCCACATAAAGTGACCTCCCTCGGTATGAGTGTCTACATATGACACGCCTAGTTACAGACACAGCTGAATTACTTTTTGTTTTTTCTGTTAATGACACATCAACAGCTGGTCTTCTAAAGGGATGGGCAAACCCAGCCATATTTTAAGCCAGATAACTTTTCAAAAAATTTGTCAAGCATTTTAGCAAATATTTAAACTTGTATTTCTTTAAACCCTTGTGTATTTGAAGAAAAAAATTTAATCCACATGTTTCTGAATAAGTTGCCTTTAACTCAACAAAATATTTTATAAGAACAACCAGCATCCAAAAAAGCACATGCGTTGTTCTTTGCATTAGTTTGTTAATAAAAGAAATTCATATTATCTTACAAAAATTGATCAGAGACTCAAATTATCTTTAGTTCAATAGAGTTCTAAATTGAAAATTGAAAATAACACATTGATATGAATGAAATAGGCCTTTTATTCTGAGGGGAGGGAAGTGATACCATGATACATATATATTGAATAGAAATTGTCTTTTTTTGGCTTTTTGGTTTAATGAAAGTGGCATTTCTGCTATGTTATATAATTTCTGCAGTGCTATGGTAGTTACATAATTTCAGAGAAAGCTATTCACATTATCGTTTACAGAAATTGCATTGGAGTTGTATACTGCATAACCCAAGTCTATACCTAGGACAACCAACTCCTATTCTAATTTAGTGTAAAATAGTAATGAATTTTATTTCAGACTAAATTTGCTTTTCTAATAAATGGTACTATAATTAAATACACTTACAAATAAATGAATAACAAATTATGACAGATATTACAAAAGATTTGGGGCTATTTCAAATGAATTTTTTTGAAAAAACTCAGTACCAAAGACATTATAATTTTTTTTTGCTCTTTGCCTCTTGGGAAGGACGTAAAGAAAACGAATAACAGGATTATTGACCTCATGCAAGAACCCTTTTCATTTCAGGCAAATAAGGAGTTTTACCTTATTGTTCTGAAGTATGCTAAAAGAGAATTCAAGAAATTCCATAGAAAATCCTTTTAGTCATAGGTTGAACTTTGCCCACCAAACTGTTGTTCATTGTTCTTTAAGAGAAAAGGAGAAGTAGAATGTTGAGTAAATTCTAACTGCATCACGAGAGCCTTTTTTTCCTTGGTGTTTGTTTTCTTTGGCTGATAATGTACAGCTTCTTGTGGAAAATAAATCCCTTGGTAGTGTTTGTCTTTCTTGTATATGTGTGAGACTAGTATTTGGCTCAAAAGCAAGTTCAAACCAAATCAAGAGTTCCACTGTGTGTGATGAACCCAGGGAGCTTTTACCTTGAACATAAAGAACCTGGTCTATCAGTTCAACAGGCCCTTCAAGCATTTCACTAGTGGTGCATGCAGAAATCCATCACAAAGGAATGCAGCATTTCATTTGACATGGATTCTTGCCCAGAAACTTAGTAAAACCTCAGTTCAGCAATTTACCCAGGAGCATGTTTGATAAGATACGGGTATTAGTAAACATGAAAGGAAACTAGGGAAGTTAAGCCTACCCGGAACTGCTTAAGCGACTTTCCCTCAGTGTATGCCTTCCTTGTAAATCACATTACATTGCTTCAAGTATTAAAAGTAAAATTAGCAACCACTAGAACTAATCTTGAACACAAATAATGACATGCAGACTGACAGTGAAAAAAGGAGACATGTGAAAGTAAATGAGACTCCAGTGTTTCTCTGGTTTTAAAAATACATATTTCCAGATTCTCAAAACTAATCCTCATATGGAGACAAAAGCTGCAATGTGGAAGTGAAACAATGAAAATATTTTAAGTGCATTATAAATTGGAAATATAAAGAAGGGAACATTTTGAATACCACAAATCCACATATGGGATTTTGTGTGTGATTATACATAGGTATGAAAATGGGAAAAGAGACAGAGTCAAACTATTTTAAGATGACCTAGCCATGATGTGCAAAAACTAAGCTTAATAATATAATAAAAGTTTATGTAATATTTTCCTTCCATTCACTAAATATTATTTTACGTAAGAAGTTCATTTTATAATACATGTCAAGTCATAGGGGTGAGATAGGAGGCACATTTATGGTCTTCATTATTAAGCCATATGAAGGATAAGTTTAGAAAACAAAACAACCTGGGCAGGATATAAACTGGCTATAAATAGGTCATAGATATTTATGTTTCTTGTTAAAATATATATGATAGAAAGAATGCATAGGTTTCATCCTCTGGCTTGAGATTGTGATATTACCTATTCATGGGGGAAAAAGTTCTTCTTAATGTATAGGAAATAAGGTTCTGATATGTAGAATATCCTTTGTTCCATTTTTGAATTGGAAGTGCAGTTGGTTAAGAAGTAAGACACAGGAAGACTTGAGAATCTAGGTATTTTACAAAGTTTTAAAGAGAGAGCTCTTGATCCTCGGTGCGGGGCGCTTCTCTAGGATCTGCTCTTCATTGTTGTGGTGTTTGTTCATGTAATGTCTGCTGCTTGCCTTGGTTTGAGCATGGTTCTATAGCAAAACAGAATTCTAATGGGATTGGGTAAAAAAAGAACTCCTAAGTTATGGCTGCTTTTCCCAGAACCAGTTTCTTGAATAGCCTCTAAAATCTTCATGTTTTTCCAAATAAACATTATTGATGATCTCTTTAAGAGTAACCCTCATCACCTCATATTACTCTCACGTGCTGAGCTTTTAATATGCATCAAGAAGATTAAGCACACACCTCAGGTATTAAAATGTGTTTCCTCTGCAATCTCATTTTATATCAAATATCAATATGGTTATCTCATGTTGTAGAATATTACTGAACTAGATTCTATGTTGGCTGAGCTCTAAGTTTAGATACAGCTCAAGCTCTGCATAGAAGTAAATTTAAACATATCGCCTTAGCTTGTTTATGGAGTATTTAAAGGTTCTGGCATCATGGAGAAGATTTTGGAGATGTTCAGAGTGCCTCTGTTGAATTTACCAGACTTGTGACCTTAGGCAAGTGGCTTAATCTCTCTTCCTCACTTTTCATTTTGCAATGAGATTATGAATATTAAGCATTTATATAATTATAATCCATGTTATGAGGCTGAAGTATGAGAAGAATGGCAGGCACAGACAAGCATTTAAATAAGACGTTGTTTGCTATGGTCTAGTTAATGGATTATAGTATGAGCAAGAAAATGTTCAGATTTGTGCACATTAATTATAATATTAAACCTGGCATGGTTGAGAAAATTTGTTCATTTAAAAATTATAAAGTTGTTCATCAGAATGATGTAAATATACTGTAGAAGACCCTGAAATTGTATATGTCTTTAAGTTTTGAATAAATGACCTAATTGAAGGACAAAAATAGTAAATCAAACCTAGGTTCTGTAATTTGTAAATTCTGTCTATGGCACTGGGAATTATCTCTGTTTCAGATATATAGTGGGTGACCCAGACACCACTACCAGTGCGCTGTCCTACAGACAAGCTTAAGCATAATCGAGCAGGTGCATAAGGGCCAAGTAAACCCTGACGTACAGAAAACTGGTAATTGGAGCAAGGTGCAAATAGGGCAGGCAGTACTACTGCCCAGCCTTCTGCAGACACAACTATCTGATAACTTTTGACTTGTACAAATGATGCATTTTGTGGTACTTTAGGAAACTCCTAAAGTTCTTCTATTTGTAGTAGCAAAACATCTTAGACTATGAGCTGTTTTGGCTGCTAGATAAGTATATTAAAAACACGCCCATGGAAAACATAGTGTGTTAAATAGATTTGAATTTGAATCTTATTTCTACTCTTTATTTTCTGTTACCTTGGAAAAGTGTCTTAAATTCTGTTTTCTCCTTTGGGAAAAGGGATCCTAACATTAACTCATTGAGTTTTTGTGGAAGGTTGAATGGGTCAATTTTTACATAAGCATTACAAAAGGATTTGGTACATAGTATATATTCAACGTATGTTTGTCATTGCTATTATTAAGAAATTTGCTAACTTGCTTATGCCCTTTATATGTGCTTTCTTTAACATGTAGTGGGGTGATTTCTGAATTCATTCCTTTTGTTAACTGAAAATGTTTTCTGGATTCGGTCTTCAGACATGATAAGTAAGAGCAGAGAGATAGCCTTCAGCTTTGGAGTCCAGTATAGCCTTAGGCCTGATTTCTCATTACTACTGCCTCAACAGTACAAAAATAGTTCTCTCTCTCTCACCACTCAACCTTTGTAGCTGCAGAGACATATAATTAGGCTTGGAGACTTAAACAGCTGAGAATCGGGGTTCTTTATTGACAGTTCCTCTTTTTCTATGAATAAGCAGTGTCTTTTTATCCCTGAAGGAACACAGCAGATTATAACGAGCTGATGATGCTCATAAGCATATAAACAAACGGTGTGAATCTGTAGCTCACTGAGATTCACTTCTGAAAAATTTCTGTTTTTCTTTCCATCCGTTTATTTATATTTCTTTCTGTATAATTTGTCTCTATCCATTTCTTACTTTCCCTGCCTCTTGACCTGTATTAACTGTCCACAATATGGAATTGCAATAGATATTAAAACTATTTATCACACAGCTTTTTTATATTTTTTTAAAGCCTAACAATTAGTTGAGTTTAATACATTTTAGCTGACTTATGTAAGAGTAGTCTTTTCCTTTTCTTTGGGTCAGAGCTTTAAGAGAAAAACATTCACCAAATCTAGAACATAAGGTTTAAAACAAATTTCCATTGATGACGATGAATATTTCTTTGTCTTTATTTTTCCATGAAACTGTGTATTTATTTTAAGTAGAAGCCTTCCCATATTTTCACAGTTATTCAGAATGAAAAAGTTTGTCCTACTTTATTATTTTCTACCACACCTTCATGTTTCAAGAACATTTTCAAAGCAAAATATTCTAGCTAAAATAAAGAACCAGAGATCTTCCAAGCCAAGGAGACTGCAAATAATCATTTGTGCTAGGGCCTACCCTTCAAGTAGGTAAACCTTATTATTAAATCTTACTATTAAACCTTATTATTAGGTTTACTAACAATTATATAATAATAATAATTAGGTAAACCTTATTAAACCCATATTAAAAATGACATGCCTGAAAAGCAAAGTTTAGTCTATTGACTTCTGAGCAATGTTCAAAAATAGAGCCACTTATTCTGTTACTTCATTATCTAGTGATATCTTGATGCATGTGCATTCAGTCTGAAATATTCACATCGAATCTAATGGTTTGGTAAATAAAATATTAGCTCTCATAGAACTCTATAGAGTGATGGTCTTACAAAAGACATATCCAGCCAGAACTTGTGAATGTGAACTTATTTGGCAAAAAGGTTCTTGGCAGACTCAATTAGGTTAAGAATCTTGAGATGAGATCATCTAGAATTATCCGGATGGGCCCTAAATCTGACCGCAATTGTCCTAATAAGATACAGAGAAGTAGACACAGATACAGAAGAGAAGTCCACATAAGACATGCAGAAAAAGCCTTGTGAAGATGGAGGGGAAGGCCAGATGAAAACAGAGGTAGTGATTGAAGTTAACTATCCACAAGCCAAAGCACACCTGGCCCCACAGAAAACTGGACTCTTCACAAGGAAGAAATCTACACTAGAGACTTCAGAAGGATTGTAGCCCTGCTGCCACCTTGATTTTGAACTTCTGGTTACGAGATCTGTGAAATAATAAATTTGGATTATTTAAAACCTCCAAGTTTTTGGTGATTTGTTACGGCAGCCTTCATTGTTTAAACACACATTATTTATCTTCTCCAAGTGCCTGCCTGAGCAGCTAGATGAATATTTTTTTTTAAAAATTACACAATAGAGCTTTTTCTATTGTAAATCAATAGATATCAAAAGTCACAAAGTTTAAATACGTACTGAATTCTATGCAGAAAAACAACCGTTTCTCTGATAGCCTCACTTTTATGCACCCAAGAATGCTTCTTCAATTATCAAATCCCCTCATTCCTTCTTCTAGTTTCATTTTATTTGATGACCTAGATTTAGTCTTCACTAAAAGTAGAAGACACTAAACTTAAACTCTTTCATTTTACTGGTGGTAAACCTATAGATGCATCTGCATCAATGACATACGATATTTTCTCAATTGCAACAATGGATAAAATGCCATGTAACTATCACCTCCCATCAAAGAACCATCAAGACACATGTTCTTAAGACCCACTTTATTGTTGTCTTCCGGTTGACTATACCTTAGTTTATTTCTTCTTTCCAGTATTATCAGACTTCCTGTCTCTCCTGAATTATTCCAATGAGCACAAAAAATGTTCTAATATAGACCGTTTTATAAAAGTCTTCTACTGATCTCACATCTGTCTTCAGCTCCAATTCTTTGATGGTTTCCATAGAAAAACTCTTCAAAATTTAGCTGTAAACGACGTCTACATTGCTTACTTCCCAAGCATCTTTAATGATCTTTAATCTGGTTTTTACCTCTACCAGTCCTTCAAAAGCACATATCAAGATCATAATAACCTGTGCTTTACCAAATCCAATGGATAGTTTACTCTTCTTATAATTAGTCTTCTCACTAATCATTGAGATGGTTTTTGCCTTCTTTCTTGAAATTAAATTTTCTCTCAGTTTCCTTGACACCAGGCCCTGACAGTGTTCCCTGTAGCTTTGTGATTCCCCATCTTACACCCATACTCCTAATTTGATGTTCTTCATGATTCAGTCCTGGGTCAACTGCTTACACAAAAAGAATACAAAATGTACTCTTTAAGTGATGTCACTCCTACTCGTGTCTTTCCATGTTTTAGTATCTAGCTCAGAGATTATTATCTCCAATTTAAATCTATTGGTTGAATTGTATTCTTCCTGTCTACCTGCCTGCTGGACAGCTTCACTCACAGGTCTCATAGCCCCTGTCTCCCAAGTTTCCACCCACTTAAACACTTTTCACACCTCAATAAATGGCATCACTGTTCAAACTGAAGATCTATTAAAACTAAACACCTTACCACAAAAATCATAAATATGTGAGGTAATGTATATGTTAAATAGCTTAAGTTGGCCATCCCATTATATGTGTGTGTGTGTGTAAACATCATGCTTGACACCACAAATATATATAATTTTTTACTTGTCAATTTTAAAAACAACTATACATTTAAAAATCATCCTAAATTCTGTACTTGCCCTTACCCTCCATCACATTTAGTCTGGAATCATGCTTATGCTACTTATAAAATATATTTCAAATGTATCTAATTAATTCTTCCTTATTATCACCTCCCAAACACAGGCCAACATCCTCTCTCACCAGAATGACAGCAGAAGCCTATGATAGGGCTTCTCACTTCTAATCTTACCTCTCCCAAGTCACTGCCATGTCAATTTTCTGACAAGATATTTTCAATTACTTCCTCTTATATTTCAAACATCACTGAAGAGCTTCCCCATAGTTATAGGCCCTTCACTATATAAATTGCTCATCACTTTAGCTTTACTGCATATCCTTCTCTCTTCGTTTATTGCATCCTATCCTTATTGGTCTTTTCTCAGATTTTGACACACTGATATTTTCCCTTCTCGGAGTATTTGTACTATTCTGCTCTAGTTCTTCTCGTAGGAGCATCCTTTCATCTCAGGTTATCAGCTTGAATGTTATCTAAGCAGTGATGCTTTACACAATCACCCTATGCTAGTAATTATATCCTATTATTGTCTATTCCAGTCTCTAATTTGTTGTTTTTAGTGACATTAATAATTTTTAATCTCTTAATCTGCATATTTTTGTTTTACTCTCTTCTACATTAGAATGAAAACTTTATGATAGTAAGAAAGCATATCTCTTTTGTTATTCATTTAGTGCCACCGAACACAATGCCTGATACCAAATAAGTCTGCTTTCTAAAGTCGGTTCATTTTATACACTTTATTATCTTCAGAAAATTGAACTTTGAGAATTATCTAACAAATGATGATGAGATAATAAAAGATAAGTGAACTTCTAAAGTAACTCCCCAAAACTTTTCTATTTATTGATGTATTCACTTAAAAATATGTATTGATTTCCAACCATGTGTCAAAGCTATGGATGAGTTTACAGGCTAGTGGACTTACTTCAGTCTAATGGTTTCATAAAATATCATACACTCAATCAAGAAAGGAAACTAGACACAAAGCAGGCATTACAGGAGAACTGCCTGGTAACAAGTCAGCACACTACTATTGACCAGTGAGCAAGTTAAAGCAAGAGATGAGATTCCACCCTCCTCATTTATGTGAACACATTTCTTAGCACCCATTTATGAGTGAGAACATGTAATATTTGTTGTTCTGTGCCTGGCTTGTTTCACTTAAGATAATGACCTCCAGTTCCATCCCTTTTGCTACAAAATGCATGTTTTCATTCTTTTTTATGGCTGAACAGTGTTCTATTGTGTATATATACCACATTTTCTTTATCAATTCATGCATTGTTTGACACTTAGGTTGATGCTGAACCTTTGCTTTTGCAAATAGTACTGTGATGAACATATATGCACAGGTACCTTTTTGATATACTGATGTCTTTTCTTTTGGGTTGATATCTAGTAATGGGATTGCTGCATTGAGTGGCAGTTCTATTTTCAGTTCTTTGAGAAATCTCTATACTGTTTTCCACACAGGCTGTAATAATTTACATTCCTACCAACAGTGTATTTACTTTCTTCACATCCTCACCAACATCTGTTATTCTTTGTCTGTTTAACAATAGTGACTCTAACTGGGTGAGATGAAATCACGTTGTGGTTTGGATTTGCATTGCTCTGACAGTGATATTGTGTACTAAAACATATTTTAAATGCTACTTTTGGTAACTTTAGTAGTAAAAATAAGAAAGTTGGGGAGAATTCAAGCTAGTGATAATATATCAAATTTAATAAAAATTCAATCTTTGAAATAAATATGGTCAATTATGACTAATGATTGTTAGTTATAATTATGTACAATCAGCCTGACTGCTAACCACGGTAACCAACTTTTGTTTTCTTGGGATTTAGACATCCTGATTTTTTATTCATATTTGTATAACTTTTCTTTATAAGAGTAAAATAAACTATGAATGACGAAAAACAAATCTTCTGATATTGTAACCTACATATTGACCCTACAGAATGACATAGAGAGCAAGTATGTCAAAACTGTATTCAAATAACCCCTTTTCAGAGGGAATATTCAGGACCAGAAGAGATTTTGCAAAACTTCTGTACCACTGAATACTGTTCAGTGTGAGTCAATAATCCTAAACCACTGCTGGATTGTCAAGTACCTTAGAGATCATAAAAAGACAGGCTAAACTATACAAAATCTTGAGCTGATGTTGAGAATATGTCAATTCATTGAAAAATTGATACTTTTGCATTGTCAGTGGCTACTCAACTGAAGACCTCATTTCCTTGTTATTCTTGATAAGAGAGAATTTAAAGGTTATTGTAAAAGGGGGAAAGGCCATTTGCTGGCATTTGCTGGCATAAGGATTCTTAGAATTCTATGCAGATTAAATATCCCAGGGAAGAGGCAGGGTGCCATTTCTGTACCAAGAGGTGAGTGTAATTTGCATGTTGAACACTGTAATCAAGAACAGAAGACTCTTGACTCTATAAATTAAAGCATCCAGCTCAGATTAAGAAACACTGAAAAGCTCTAAATGAAGCTCTTTGCTCACAGACAGAATCATGGATTTTGGAAAAGCTCTAGTGACATTCATGTAGTTTATGAAAATATGTAAAATATTTAAAAAGCTGTATTCAGTCTATCTAAAATAAAATAAAAATTATCAGTTGGTACATGGTAGTTAACTTTTTATTTAATTTAAGATGGTACTAATAGGAGAGAATCAAAGATTATTAATTTGTGAATCTAGTAAGATATTTAGAATGAAATTCTAAATAATTCTAGACTCTGTTGTTTTATATGAATATTATAGCTGTTATAAATGATACTCTTCGATATCACTTCAAGATATTACTAACTTGGCAGCTATTTTTCTATTTACTCATAGGTTTTATTAAAATCTTCAATCCAAAGACCAGTGATCCTTAACCATGAAATAAAACTTTGCCCCACCCCCACCTCCAGGTCTATTTGCTTCTGGGAGGGACCTTATTTGGAGGCCAGATCCTGTAGTACCTATGTTTTGTTCTTTCTTCTGCCCATTACTTTAAATGTCTGCAATTCAGTGGCTAGGGTAATAGACCAAAGCACTTGCTTAAGTAAAGCTATGTTCTTGTGAATCCAAACTCTTGAGACTTGAACATTGACTCAATAATCCTTCAGGGAGAAGGAAACAACTCCAGACAGATGATGCTTAAACAAAGTAACGAAATCTGAAGACCTTTCACATAAATCAGCCAATTAATATGCTAAGTCACAAAAGGTAAATTACAAAACTGCTTTTTCCCAATTCCAAAGCAATCATTTTCTGATGTTTCCTCTAGTTTGAAGCTACTCCTATTTTTCTCCAGTGGTTTTAATTTTTAAATATAGAAACAAATGATTAAAAATTTAAAGAAATATATCATTATTTATGCTAGATGTTGATGCCATGGTCTGGTGGCAAGAACACAGGATGGGTGTCTGGTTTTTACCTGGCTTATACTGTTAAAAATGTAACTTTTCTAATATGGATTTCCTTATCTATATGGCAGGAAGAATAATATCTTCCTCCAGAGTTGTATTAAGGATTAAATGTAGCAACGGATTTACGATAAAAGGATTTGCAATTTGAACTTAGATTATGACTAAAATACAGACATGAGAAAAGTCTTTAGAAGATTGGTGAAGAGGATCTATCAGCAGTTTATTTCCTAAAAGGGCAAGTGGCTTTTTGAAAATAAAATCATTCTAAAGGTGGAGAAAGAGACATAATAGATGTAAACAAACAAAAAAGTCTTTTTTTTTTTTTTTTGAGAATAAAAGGTAATTCTGAGTCCAATATAGAAATGGTTACTCAAATCGATTTTCTGCCCTAAGCTACAATAACCTTATGAGCAAGAACTAGGAAGAGAATGGACAAATGGCCTAGTTATAGATCTGGAAGCAAACAGAGTTGTTGTGGGTGGGTCCTGAGGAGAATCACTATTGTCTTGCCTGGCAACTGCCTCAGGGGAGGCCATCACTATTGCCTCAGGCAGTGTATGGGTAATCTCCTCAGACAAATGTGGAAAAGCTGATGGCAGAAGGGGTGGGGAAGGGATGCTGGCACCACTGGGTGTGGGGACCCTGTTTCCTCTCACAAAAAAGGCTCATCAGAATTTACAAGCTCATTGTACCCAACTTTATCAGGGTCCTCCCAACACTTCCCCTTTCTGAGTTGCAAGGTCCCATTCTTTCCCAATCAATGCTCTCACTTTAACAGTAGACACCTGGCAAGACTGAGCATGAACTTTTAATGACAGATCAGCCACTTACATGATAAGAGCTTGTGTCTAATTTTCTACAATTTCAGCCCTTTGTCTATAGGAGATAACACTCCCACTCCGGATGATCTTGGAAGACTTGTTAGAATCCCTGAGCTCATCCTTTTTTTTTTTCATTACTTTTTCCAGCAAACTTCAGAGCAATCAACCAACTTCTTTATGTTCCTTAGTTCTCCACAAAGGTATTATGTATAGGGTCACTAAGCTCCTTACCTCTCATGAGCAGTGAATCAGGGATATCAAATACATTTATTTTGCATAACTCTCTAAACAGTTCATGTCAAGGACTATCAGTGTTCTCCATGCTCTTAGAAGTAGAGTCCTTGGCATTTTTGTGTCTAATCAGATTAAGCAGCCCACTCCAGAAACCCCAAAACCAACTACAGAAATCCATCCTTAAAATTCTGTTCCTCTAGAACCATTCCTTTTACCAAAATCTGTATTAATTAGGATTCTCTAGAGGGACAGGACTAATAAGATATATGTATATATGAAAGGGAGTTTATTAAGGAGAATTGACTCACACAATCACAAGGTAAAATCTCATAATAGGCAATCTGCAAGTTGAGCAAGGAAGCCAGTGGTGGATCAGTTTGAGTCCCCAAACCTCACAAGCAGGGAAGCTGACAGTGCAGCCTTCGGTCTGTGGCCAAAGGCCTGAGAGCCCCTGTAAAAACACTGAGAGTCCCTGTAAAAAGCAGAAGAACTTGGAATCTGATGTTAGAGGGCAGGAAGCATCCAGCATGGGAGAAAGATGAAGGCCAGGAGACTCAGCAAGTCTAGCGCCTTCCAACTTCTGCCTGCTTTATTCTAGTCATGCTGGCAGCTGATTGAGAGTTAGTCTGCCTCTCTCCGTCAACTGACTCAAATGTTTATCTCCTTTGGCAACACTCTCATAGACAAACCCAGGAAAAATACTTTTCATCCTTCAATCCAATCAATTTGACACACAATATTAACCATAACAAGCAGTAATTTTAAAAAATTGCTTTGTGTAACAAAATGGAACACAAATGTGGGAGATTTGGACACTTTCTGCTTATTCCTAGAACTGAGCATCATCATGTACATTTAGAGCACATGAGAACACAGCTCATCCTCATCAAGGATTTCAGGGGACCACAAATACCTTTGCCTGTGATAACCAGAGATATCTGGCATCCGACAGGAGTGATTGTAAATATGGAACTCAAAAGGCTCACTTTAATGTCCTCAGGAGCTATGAGCAATTTCTGTATCTCAATTAGGAAGTTTACGTTGAGCACCAGCGGCAGGTGTGGTATCTACATACCAGTAATACATCAATGACTAAGGGTAAGGTGAGACACAAGGAAATAGACTCTCTAGGTCAGGGATCAGTGTCATGAGCAGTGCAATGTAAGGGATAACCAGGTCCATGCATATTTGTCTTTCCACAGTGTTAGGCTTTTATTGTTGCTATTTCAATCACAAAGGTCATGAGCTACGTGGCATTCCCAAGGAGACAATTCTTCTAGTGCTTCCCATTCACTCAGTAGTCAGAGCCACAGACACACAGGCTCAACCACGCTACAAGTCAGTCAATATTGTAAAACATACGTAATAGTATACTTAATATGTAAATGTTATTGATTAAACATTCCACAAGAAATAAAGTAACATTTAACATGAAGAGGAAAAAGACATGGGAGAAGGGGTTAGTTAGCCAGTCCAGGGGGAGCTAAGAAGACATACAAAGTTCTGGTCTTGATCCAGTCTCAGTCTTACAAGGAAGAGTCTTTAATGTGACAGAGCTTTCAGGGGCAGATCTGAATTCTTATCATAAGTGACTGCAAGACGGTGTCAGTTAAGGTGGACATTTGGAGCTGCTGAAGGCCTGCTCATTTGCAGTCACAAAATCCTCTGGTGAGAACTGATAGTGGAAGAGTGTGCTTGTTTGTGTCCTTATCTGGTTGAAAGCAATCTTTATTTTTTTTAATCTGTTTATGAAGCAAAACATCTTATCCTTATTGGCAAAGCACCCTGTTTAATATAAAATGGAGTCCCTTTCTAAGATGGAACTAGTTATGTCAATGGTGCTCAGTAGAGTCAGCAAACTTTTTCTGTAAAAAGCCAGACAGTAAATATTTTAGGGTTTGTGAGCCAGATGGTTTCTGTTGCTATGACTCACCTCTTTTGTAACTACTCAGCTACTCATGTCATGAAGAAACATCCATGGAGAACTGGCACATGGACAGGTGATAGGCAGGATTAGGGCCACAGGCTCTTATATCCCCTGCTCTAGGGTGACTGAGAGGACTTACTCCTGAATGCATTAGACTAACCCTTAAAGATGCTTAGAAACAAAAGAAGAAATAGAAATGAAGAAAGAGTGAGGATTAGATTATTTTTTTTCCCCAAATTCTGGCCAATAAATTGTAAAAAGAAATCTGCAGGAGACCACCTAGGAAGGCTTTCCTCATTCTTAAGAGAAAACAAGTAGTTTCTTTCCATCTTTCTTTTTTTACCATTGTCAGCATGTTAACTTATTCTCTTGTGCAGATCTTCTCCTAGTCCTAAAAACTATTACCACCCATCTCCAAAGGCAGCAAAGTTGAAATCTGTTTGTGACTTCTTTTAAGAGTAAGAAAAGCATTCCCAGAGAGTTTTCAGTACTTGCATACCTGGAATGTTATGTTGATTATAACTGCAGCATAAAGGGAGGTTGGTAAAGGCCATACACAGTTGTAAGGCTAAACTTTACTTGAGTAAAATATTAACACTAAATAGAATGCAAAATTAGGTATGTCTAAACAATCCACTAGACCAATGCATAAAAATTGTAGGAAATATATAGTGAAAAATTCAATAGATAAAATGAAATACTAAATATATGTAAATAATCAAAAGAAACCAGGAATATAAGACAAAAAAGATTGTACAAAAAAATCCAAAATAGTTACATATGTCCAAATGTACCAAATTCTATAAAATAACTTTGTGCAGCTTTTTAATATCCTATTTAAACCTCAGAAAAACCAAAAAAATAATATAAAAAGATGGACTAACATTCAACCATATCATCGGTTACATTTAATCTAAATGGTCTAAATGTACTTTATTAAAAGAGGATGTTATATTAAATTTTTTAATAAGTCCAAAATATATGCTGTTTAAGAAAATAAGAGCTTGGAATATAATAATAAGGCAGATTATAAAAATAGAATTAAAAAGTATATCATGCAATCATGAATAAAAATATGCTGAAGTGGCTATATTAATGCCTGTAAAATAGACTTCAAAAAAAAAGAATATTAGCAGATACAGGAAAGGATATATTGCATGATAAAAGGATTCATTCATCAGGAAGACTCAATAATATTAAAAGTACCTATAAGTAGTAATAGACCTTTAAAATACATGAAGAAATACTGATTGATAATATAAAAGGAGAAATAGACAAATTCACAACTTCAGTTAGAGACTTCAACACTCATTTCTTAGGAATGGAAAGAACAAGGAGACAGAAAATCAGTACAGATGTAGAAGACATGAAAAACCTACCAACCAACATAATTGTCATTTATAGAATACACCACCCCTCATCAATAGAATATACAATATCAAGCACACATAGAACATTTGCCAAGATAAGGCAGTCTTCTGAGTCAGATGACAAATTTTATTGAATTTAAAAACTTGAAATTATATTTCTTGGTTATAATGAAATTGAAAAATTTTAAGAAATTTTAAATTGTAAGAAAAAATTATATTTGTTAAAAAATCCAAATATTTTAATAATAAATAATACATTTCTCAAAAATCCCTAGATCAAATAATGTCTCAAAGGAAATTTAAAACTATTTGAAATGAAAAAAATTAAAATTTGAGGGATGTATATATAACAGAGGATAAAAGAAATGTATAGCATAAATGCCTATGGTAGAAAGAAGAAATAAACCAAATCAATCATCTATATTTTCACCTTAAAAACTAGAAATAGGTCATATGCACTATATGTTCATTGCAGCACTATACACAATAGCAAAGGCATGGAATCAACTTAAATGCCCATCAGTGATAGACTGGTTAAAGAAAATTGGTACATATACACCATGGACTACTATGCAGCCATATAAAAAAGTAAGATCATGTTCTTTGCAGAAGCATGGATGGAGGTAGAGGCCATTATCTTTAGCAAACTAACACAGGAACGGAAAACCAAATATCTCATGCTCTCTCTTATAAGTGGGAGCTAAATGATAGGAACACTTGGACACATAAAGTGGAACAACACACACTCGGGTCTTTCAGAGGGTGAAAGGTGGGAGGAGGGAGAGGATCAGGAAAAATAACTAGTAAGTATTAGGCTTTATACCTGGTTGACGAAATAATCTGTACAACAAACCCCCATAACACAAGTTTACCTATGTAACATAGTTGCATTTGTACCCCTGAATTTAAAATAAAAGTTTTAAAAAAAAAGAAACTAGAAATAAAGAACAAGCAAAAACACTATTCATGCAGAAAGAAGAAAATAATAAAGAACAGAAATTGGTGAAATTGAAAACAGAAAATCACAGAGAAGTCTATGAACACAAAAGCTGCTTGATGGAAAATATCAATATAAGTGATAGATCTCTAGTCAAAATAAGGAGAGAAAAAAGAAACTACCCGAATTAGCATCCTCAGAAACAAAAGGGAGAATGTCACTACAGACATTACGGGAATTAAATTGATACAAGAAAATACTATAAACCACTCTATAGACCTGAGCTAAAAGATGACAACCCACATGTGTTCTTTTCTAGTGGTCACAGCATGTCACTGTCATTATAAATTGTTCTACTGGATAGGAACTTTATCAGGCTTAAAGTAAATGTTTCCTAAAAATGATTTATTCAGATGGGAGTTTGGGATTTTCTGTTTCTTCTCTGGTATGTATGTGTGTTCACTTATTGTTTATTTAGTGACCACACAGTGTTCCAAGTGTTCTTTATAATAATGAACACTAAGAGACAAAAACACAAAGGACACTTTCTGAATACACAATCAACAAATTAAATAAACTGGGCCAATTTATTGACAGATGCACATTGCAAACACTATTTCAAAAAGATATAGATAACTGGAATTATCCTCTATCTATTGACAAATTGGATTCATAATTTTAAAGCATTCCAAAAAATAAAACTCAAGCTTAGATGATTTTATTACTAAATTCTACCAATTATTTTAAAATAACACCAAAGCTCATAATCTCTTCCAGAAAATCAAAGCCATAAAAATATTTCCCAACCTATTTCATGAGGCAACTATTACCCTTATTATAAACAGCCAAAGACAGAAAGAAAAATAAAATGAAAATAGTAGAGTCCAATTATCCCTTAAGAACACAAAAAATTTCAACAAAATGTTAGCCAAATAAATCCAGCAATATATAGAAATAATGGCACATCATGATCATTATCCCAGGATTATAAGGCTGCTTCAATATTCAAAAATAAAGTATTGAAACCATCCTACTAATAGACCAAACAAGAAAAAGACATATTATTATCTCAATAGAGATAAGTAAAATTTTGTATATGTTCATGATTTTTAAAATCCCTGAAAATTAGGTACAGAAGGAAACTTTCTCAATCTGATAAAGAAATCTACCAAAAAACCTACATCTATCATCATACTTACAGGTTAAAGACTAAACATTTTTCACCTAAGACTAGGAATAAGGCCTGGATGTCTGTTATGTATTCTCCTACTCAACGTGATATTAGTGCCCTAGAAAATGTCATAAGGCAAGAATAAAACAAAAAGCATCATGCAGCTTGAAAGGAAGGAATAAATTTATTCCTGTTCATAGACAAAATGATTGTCTATGTAGAAAATACCAAGAAATCTACAAAAAAGTACTGAGATTAATTAAGCAAAGTTATAGACTATACCATCAACATAAAAAATTAGTCATATTTCTATATAGCAGCAAGAAAACAGAAATGTAAGCAATATCTTTCACAATAACTCCAAAAGTAAAATAATTAACTTTAACAATATGTGAAAGACCTCTAAGCTCAAAACCACAAAACACTAATGAAAGAAATCAGGAGAAATCTAAATAAATGAGGAGAAATACTGTGTTTATGGATTGGAAAACTTACTATTGTTAACATGTGAATTCTCCCTAAATTGAGCTGTAGGTTTTACACCATCCCAAACAAAATCACAGCAGATATTTTGTAGATACAATCAAGTCCATTTTTAAATTTATATAGAAAAACAATTGTATTGGAAAAACAAAACAATTTTGAAACAGAAAAACAAAGTTGGAGGACTCTCACTACCTATTTTAAGACTCACAGCTGAGTACAATTATCAAGACCTGTGGCATTAATGGAAAGGTAGACAAAAGCAAAAGAAACGAAACAGAAAATGCAGATTTTGACCCATGCAAATATTATGAATTAATTTTTGGCCAAGCTGTGTAAATAATTCAATAAAGAAAGGATACTTTTTTAAACTGGTGCTGAAGCTATTGCACATTAACATGAAAAACAAACAAATAAACCACCTTAACTTATATGTCATCCAGTGCAAAAACTTTACTTCAAAATATACAGCAAATTTAAAATAGCTATAAAATTCTTAGAGAAAACATAGGTGAAATCTTTGTAACCTAGAATTAGGCAAATAGTTTCTAGATATGACACCAAAAGTGTGATCCATAAAAAAATTTTGTAATTTGACTTCATCACAATATTTAATAAAACTGGTCACAGACTAGGACAAAAATATCCTAGCTAAATATCTGACAAAGGATTTGTATCTAAAACACAGGATTGAATCTTTAAACTCAGCGATTGAAAAAAACCCCAGATGTTCTTCTAGTAGTTAATAGTTTCAGATCTTAGACTTAGCATTCCAAGACATTGGTCTAGGCAAAGATTTTTTTGTGCAAGACCTCAAAAGCACAGGCAACAAAAACAAATATTGACAAATGGGATTATATCAATTTCACTTCTGTGCAGCAAATGAAAAAACCAATAAAGATACAGCTAATGGAATGGGTGAAAATATTTGCAACCTATCCATCTCATAAGGAGTTAATAACCAGAATAGATAATGAGTTCAAACAACTCAATAGAAAAAAAAAAATTATCAAAAGATCTGAGTAGGCCTTTCTCAAGAGAAGACATACAAATGGCCAAAATGTATATTTTTAAAATGCTCAACATCACTAAGCATCGGAGAAATGCAAATCAAAACCCCAATGAGATATTACCTAATTCCAGTTACAATGGCTTTTATCAAAAGAGAATAATGGATGATGGCAAAGATGTGAAGAAAAAGGAAACCTTGTGCACTGCTGGTAGGAATATAAATTATATATCAGAAATATCTGCACTTCCACATTCTACAATTCTACATTTATTGCAGCACTATTTGCAATAGTCAAAACATGGAGTCAACCTAGATGCCCATCAGTGGATGAGTGGATAAAGAAAATGTGTTATCTGTAACCAATAGAGTACTATTGAGTCATAAAAAAGAATGGAATCCTGTCATTGGCAGGAACATGGATAGAATTAGAGATCATTATGCTAAGTGAAATAAGCCAAGCATGGAAAGAACAATATCACGTGTTCTCACTCTTATGTGGGAGCTTAAAAGTAGTTCTCATGAAGATAGAACATTGGTGGATATCAGAGGCTGGGAAGGGAAGGGGTAAGGCAGGGTTGAAGAAAGTTTCATTAATGATTATAAATATACAGTTAGATAGAAGAAATAAGATGTTGTGTTTGATAGACCAGAGAGGTGACCACAGTTAACAATAATATAGTGTACCTTTCAAATAGCTAGAAGATAATAATTCTAATGTTCTTAGCATTAAGAAAAGATAAATATTTAAGATAATGAAAATCTCAATTACCCTGGTATGATATTTACACGTTATATGACATGTACTCCTAAAATAAGTACATCTATTTTGTATCAATAAATTTTTAAGAATTAATTAAAAAAATAAAATGAGTGAAAGACCTGAACAGACTCTTCGTAAAGAAGATATACAGGCAGCAAGTAAGTACATGAAAAGAAGCCCAACAACATAATTAGAGAAATGCAAATTTTAAAACATAATGAGGTATCACTCCACTCCATTAGAATGGCTAATGTTTAAAAAAAAAACAAACAGAAACACAAACAAAGACCCAAGACTCTAAAAATTACAGTGATATGCTGCTGAGGATGCATCTTGCTGATGGGAATGCAAAATGATACAGCCACCCTTGAATATAGTTTTTGTATATTTTAATAAAGTTAAACATATATGCATGTGATCTAGCAATACCAATTTTAGGTATTTATCCTAGAAAAATATTTATCTTTGGATAATTTTGCACCCAGGGGACATTTGGCAAAATCTTGAGACATTTTTTAGTTGTCACAACTGAGGGTGCTTCTGCCATGTGGTTGATAGAGGCCAGGCATGCTTTGAAACATCTTACAATGCCCAAGACAACCCCCACAACAGTTACCAAGCATAAAATACCAATAGTACTAAGGCTGAAAAACCTTATCCTAGATAGGTGAAAAGGTCTGTTCACAAAAAAAAAAAATAAAAATAAAAATAAAAATTACACAAAAATAACAATGTTATTTATCATTGTTCCAGAAATGAAACAATCCAAATATTCTTCAACCGGTGAAAGAATAAAGAAAGTGTTGCACATCCATCTAATAGGATACAACCTTGCAATAAAAGGCAATGAACTATTGATACATGAAATGACACGGATAAATCTCAGATACGTTATGCAAAATGAAAGGTACCAGTCTCAAATATTATATAATATATGATGCCATTTATGTGACATCCTCTTTTTTTTTTTGAAAGAAAGAAAAAGAGAGGAAATAAATTGAGAGTGAAAGAAAGAAAGAATGTAAGAGAGAAAGAAAGAGGAAGAGAAAGAGGGAGAGAGAACGGGATTCTTGTTCTATTGCCCAGGCTAGAATGCAGTCTAAAAATGGGTATTAAAAACCTCTTTTATGCCAATAATTGTACTTAACAATGGAG